>JAQIXA010004878.1:0-10444 GCA_034699045.1 Nanhermannia cf. coronata Gr-Ori-00579 | reverse complement strand
CATAGTTTTTTTTTGCAGTCAGAATCTGATACTATTTGCTTAAAGAACAATGGCAATGAGTCAGAAAAACCACAATTAATTGTACAAATTATGAAGTTATATGATTAAACTAGGTTAACCTTGTCTAGTAAAAATTCTAGTCCAAATACTATATTATATCATAGGAAAATATACAGTGGTTTCAAAAGTCCAGGATATTTTTTCGTCCAAATTTTGAGTTTTTCGATTTAAGTCTTATTTATAATACCTACCCATTTTATATCCCAAATTCAAGTTAATTAAAAATTTTAAACTTAAAATTTCAATGAAAAATTGCTTTAAATTTCTCGATGATATATCCCTTGATAACTTGAAAGATTGAATCGAGAATCTGAAAATTCTTGAGATATAATTCTTGATATAATTCTTAATTAATTGACTTTTGGACAGCCCTGTATAGAAAGTCTTGCTTTGACTAAACTGTGGTTTTAAGTTCTATTCAATTTATGGATTAAAAAACTATTGCAGATAAATTGAATAAAAAAAAATGCTACTACATATCTATAAAAAAAATCAAAAATTTCAAAAATTTGCCAAGTTTTATTGCTATGTATTAGGAATTGATTTTTTACATTTTTGTACCTACCTAAACATGTGTAGGTATTTAATGTACCTAACTTACCAATCTATATAGTACGTAAATGAATTTGAATTTGAAACGTTATTTCGACCAAAAAAACGAGATATTTTGATCAAAAATGGTAAAATTACTCTAAAAAAATCAAACATTTCACAAAAAAATATCATTTTTCTTAAAAAATGGGCTAAAAATATACTTTTTCTACTAAAATGAGAAATATTGTACTTTGTATACATAATTAGATAGCCTTTCTTCAAAAATGTTGGAAATAATAGCAAAAAATGACAAAAATTGTATAAAATTTTGGCAAAAATAGGCTCGTGCGAGAATTGAACTCGCGACCTTCTGTTTACGAGACAGACGCACTGCCACTGTGCTAACGAGCCTAAAGACTCGAACTAGGTAAAATTTTCAAACTCTTAAGTCAGACCCCGCGACAGAACATTATTTTATATCAACGAAAACCAGACTTTTTCATATTTTTCAGCTCTGAAAAACCTTATTTTTATCTAAATTTCACATTTGTGCACTATTACTTGTAAAATCGAGGCTTTAGCTTCAGTTGGGTATTTTAGAACTGAATTAATAACATACATTCCAATACAAAAAGGACTTTATTTATTGAAAATTTTATAAAAACTGATATTTACCATCAATCAATATCTGTAACCAATCAATTCAGCTCTGAAAAATGAGGCATTTATTGATAAATTGAAGTCAAAATCGGATATTTCAGAGCTGGATATATAATCTATCTTGATTAGATTTGGATTTGTTAAATAACTTGAACTAGATAAAATTTGCATAGCTCTTAAGTCAGGCCCCGACAGAACAATTTCATTATAATTCTAATTCTATATAAGTTCAGGTCTAAAAAACCAGAATTTTACCTAATTTTTTCTATTATTTATTTGCTGAACTTAACTAAAATTGAGTATTTCAGAACCACGTAGTACTTAAATTTTGTATAATATATCGAATATTCGAAAGTACAAAAAAATATAATAATCATCTAAAAATATTTTGTTGAATATTGGGCACGTATAATTTCTATTAGGAATTGAGCTTTGAAATTTATGCCTGGGGTATAGTTAGATCAAAATATATCCAGCCAGAAATCTATAAACGATAATTCGTATTCCATTCATTCAGTTCAGCTTTGAAAAACCAGATTTTTACATCAATTTTACGTACATTTTTTTTACTGCATAATCGAAATTAGAGTGAGGTTTTTAAGAGATGAATTAAAGTAGTTAGAATTTATACTCTTATGAAAAATCTATAAAATTTAAAGAAAAATTTAAAATTTTTCAAAATTTTTCAGCTCATTGCTACCCGTTTGCAGCCCACTTTTTGTGTTCTTGGGGTATAGCCTGTAAAGAAGACACTCTGGTTCATGGTGGAAAGGCTTTCAATCCTTGCAAAGGTAATCTTATTATCAAAATTTCCAAAATTTTTGAAATTTTTAATAATTTTTCTAGACTATTGTGATGAATTTTTGTCCAATTGTGGGCATAAATTACCTCAAAGTATCAAAGACAAAATCCAATGTGGAAGTGAATGGAAAGGTCTCGGAACCTGTGTAACAAAACCTGGTAAAATATTACAAAAATTTCTAAAATTTTCGAAATTCATGTTAAAAATATTCAACTACAGGTTGTGTAAGCGATTTATATTCGTCTGGACAAAGTCATAGGTAAATTTTTACAAAATTTCTCAAAATATTTAAGTAAATTTTTTCAAATTTTAGAGTATGTGATGGAATTATGGATTGCCAAGATTTTGCTGGTAATTTCTCTATTACTAATATGTGGCATTCTATATTTTTAAAATTTTGCAAAATTTTAGATGAATTACACTGCCCCTATTGCCCACCTGGAAACTTTCATTGTGGAGCTGGAAAGTATGTATTTTAACAAATTATCTAAAATTTTAAAAATTTTAATCAAATTTTTACAAATTTTTAGGGAATGCATTGCACCTGAAAAGAAATGTAAAATATAAATGATCATCATAAATATCAAAACTCTTATTAAAATTTAAAACCTATTTTTATGTATATTTGCAGGTGATGGCGTAACCGATTGTAATTTTACAAAATTTTCAAAATTTCTACAAAAAATATATATCTATCCTAAATTTGGAGATTCGAGTTATATATTAGTAGGGGTAGATTAGGGATAGTTTGAAATTGTTGTTGAAATTTAGACAGCTTGTTTTCACCTGGGCCAGTTGTCAATTTGAGCTGAAAGTTTGAGAATATCTTGGCTATTTCTAGATAAAGAAATCCGAGCTATACCTGATCTACCCCTATATGAGTCTTATGACTATAATTTAAGTTGTTAAATTCGAGTTTTTTTAACCAAAATTATAAAAAAATGACAGAAATGGCAAGTTTTTGAGAATATTTTTCAAATTTTTCAAAGGTCCGAATGGTTCTGATGAAAAAGCTTGCCTTACCCTAGCACCTAGTTCAGAAGCTGCTGGATATGTTCACCAGTATTTCAATGAGGGATACCTGTTTGTCCATGATCAAGTAGACTTAACATTACAAAATTATCAAAATTTACAAAAATATTTATAATATCTATTTAAAAGGGAAAATTGGGCAAACTTTGTGTTGAAAGAAATGATTCACATTCGACCACATTTTGGCAGCAAGAATCTCAATTACTTTTGGACAATATTGGACATTCGGCTTGTGAGCTTTTGGGTTTTCGAAAAGTCGCCTTTGTGAGAATTCAACCTGATTCTGAGGTCATTCCAAGGTCAAGTAATAGTTCAGATGCCACGGCCACGACCTATGTCAGGATACAAGAGCCTGGCTCTAGTTCAGAGGTCACTTTTACTGCTGGAAGGTCAGTTTTTGAAAAATTTCAAAATGTCGCCTTTCATTAAAGAGTTTCTTGAAAAACCTTTGTTTTTGAATATTAATTGACTTAAAATCCTCTGTTTTTAAATTTAAACTTGGCTTAAAGAACTTACTATATATTGGCATTCTCATCTCAATTTTCAATTTGAAATCCTAGTTTATCGAATCCTAGATGAAATCTAAGATTTCAAAATTGTTTGAGATGAGAGTGCGTGCGATTTTAAAAAATTTCTCCAAGTAAATTGCAACCTAATTTGTAAATACATTTTCTAAAGTCAAAAATTTTTTAAACCGTCAAAAATTCGAATATTTCTTAAAAAAGATGCAAGAACATTTTTCCTCCCTCGTTAGTTTTAAAAACTCAAAATTGAAATACCTAACTTTTTATTGAAATAGGTGTCCTTCTAAGAAAGTACTCTATGTTGGATGTAACCATTTAGGTAATTTGATTTAAAATCAAAAATATCATGAAAATTTTTAAAGCAATAGTAGTAGGTACTGGTATTCTTATCTCAATTTTCAATTAGTAATCCTAGTTTTCGTCTAATTGATGATAGGATTTCAAAATTGAAAGAGATGAAAATACCACTGTTTTAAATGCACGAAATTAATATTTTCAAATTTTTTGTAGAATGCGGTCAAAGGCCTTCACATCAACGGAGATCGAAAGGAAAAGTTGGACATGGAGGTAATTACCGACATTTTACCGACAAAAAAGCGAAAAATTTCGAATACTATCTGTATCAGTATCATGAACCAATACAGTTTCTTAATTTTCATATATCATTGTATCATTGAGAATACAATTAATTATCTTGTAAGAATTTTTGATAAAAAGTCGTTTTTTCGAAATTTTAGCAAAATTTTCCACATTTTATTGTTAAATCCAATTCATCGCAAATAGCAAATTTCCGCAAATTAGCATTAGCTTTCCGCAAAAACTTAGAATTAGCTTTCCGCAAAATAGCATTATGGTACTCTGCCATAAAATATCGATTTCTTTTCAAAATTCAATTTAGAACTTTCTCAAAATTATCGATTTTTTTAATTTCAAATTTTCTCAAAATGGTTAATATTAAAGCCCATCAAGTTCATGACTCGTAGCTTAAGATTCATTATCAAATTGTTTAGAAAATATGAAATTTATTGACATTTGACTAATTTTACTTGTCAGATTGGCCCTGGCATGCAGCACTTTTAAGAGACGGGAAACACGTCGGTGATGCCTCTCTTGTGACCTCGCAATGGCTCATTACTTCAGATCAACTGTAAAATATCAAAAATTAAAAATTACCAAAATTTGAAAAATTTTTAAACCTAAAATATGGTGAATTTGACAGATTTGTAGGACAAACAAAGGCGAGATGGACTGTCCATTTTGGTCGTGTTAGGATGTCAACAGCCTCGCCTTGGCAGCAAGAAAGACGGGTTGTGGGAATGGTAAATTTGTCAAAAATGTCTAAAATATTATCTTATCTTTAGAAGGGATTCGGATTTCTGTCCGATTTCAATAGATAGATACATGCAAAAATAAATTAGCCTGCTAGGGTAGAAAATTTTTTAAATTTTTTTGATTCACCTAATAAACCTTTCTGACCCTTTAAACTCGTGATGACCCTAAATCTCCAATTTCCAAAATCTCCAAAAACCCTAAATCTCCATTAAATATCTCTAATTTTTAAATTTTTGTATTTTTGGGCATTGGAGATTTTGGGTATTTGGAGATTTTTATTAGAGATTTAGGGAATTGGAGATTTAGGGTGTGAACCCTTTAAACTACCCCAAATGTACATTCTGCACAAACTTGTGTGCCAAATACTCCGTATTGATGCTTAGGACTTGGGATAGTTAAGGGCTCAGAAAGGTTCATCAAAAAAATTTGCGAATTTTTCTACCCTAGATAGGCTAATTTTTTCGTATATTTAGTATCTATCAATTGAAATTGAACAGAAACTCAAATTCCTCTTTAATTTGTCCAATCCAGATGACCCCTTTTCTACCTACTATACTGGTCACAAATATTAAACTTTAAATTACACTTATAATCATATATCAAAGTAAATTAAAACATAAGTACTCGTATTATCCGGGATATATATTTAATCTAAAGTTTTAAAACTGAAATTCAAAGTGAAAGATTTTTCTTTTGGCTAATTTCTTTAAAAAATTTGAAATTTTTTAACATACTTAGGTACAGATAGGTATATAAAATTGAATTAGTTTTGTCAAAATTTTCGAATTTTGATATATCAATTGTCTATTATGGAATTCTGAACTCAAATATTTTAGAAAATGTCAGATTCTACTCTACGACAAAAGTGGGTTTTTTGTCCTGAAACAAATTTTTTTATTGACACAGATTTATTCTTATCCCAATTTTTTGGCCAAACTTTACTCCTGTATGAAATTAACCCAAAATTTCTTTAAATCCTAACCTAACCTAATCTAAACTAAAAATATTTTGGGTTAATTTCATACAGGGATCAAGTTAGACCAAAAATATAGGGGTAAATTCAACCAATATAAGGATGAAATTAAACTTAAATCATTTTAATATTTTCTCAAAAGGTCAAATCACCATTAGGTGACAATTTAGTCCTCATAAAAATGGCATCACCTGTAATATTCTCAGACTTTGCTCGACACGTCTGCTTACCAGGTTTGTGATTACAGAATGTAGTTTCAAAATTTTGGCTAATTTTTCCAAAAATTTGTCTAGAAGAAGCTGAAGAACGAGATGAGCAAAATCCAACATGGCAGAGATATACTGGGAAATGTGTTCGACTAGGCTGGAGTAGACAAGGTACCCTACTCATATTTGTAAAATTTTAAAGATTTTATAAAAATTACACAAAATTTTGCAAAATTTTCAGAGGAATTAATGGAGACCGCTATGCACCAACTGAATGACGATAATTGTCCGCAAAGTTACGGATTTTCAGCAAATTCAACAAAACATCAACTTTGTTTTGAAAATAATGTGCCAGGGAGAGATTGTCTCAAAGAACTTAAAATATTTCCAGGTTTCTAAATAAAAATTATAAAATTTAAGCATTTCAACGGATATCTACTGTGTTTTAATGGGCTTTCTGCCCTTTATATGAGGTTTAAAAGCAGGCTAATCAAAATCCGAATAAATATTTTCTATAAAAACGGATATCTTGAGGTTCTAATGGGTTTTCTGGCATTTATATGAGGTTTAACATGGTAAAGGCTTGAAACCTGAAGATATTCAAAGATAGACTAGACTAGACTTTACTTTAGTCTATTCTGTCTAATTCTTAAAATTTTCAAGGATTTTCTTATTGGACGAGCGAAGCAATCACTTGTTATTTAACTTTTCTTACAGTTTGTTTGCCCATTTGTCTGTCCAAAAAATTATTCGAAAACTATTGGACCAATTTTAACCAAACTCTAACCAAAAGCATGACCATGATGGACCCTTATAGGGTATAGTTGTCCCATTTCGACAAAAAATTCCGTAGCACCCTTATGGTTCTATACGGACCCTTAAAGATCATACGGAACTGCCAAAAATAGATCATAAAGATATTTTCTATAGTCTAAAATACAAAGATATGTTTAGCCTTATGTGATCTCCGAAATCAGAAATATAAATTAAAAATTTCTACACTTTGCTCGTACAATTAATTAACTAATAATAATTAAAAGGGTAGCTATAGGTAGTCAATCCTAGTTAAATATTGTAATACAATATTGTATTACCTAAAAATAAGCAGCCTCAAATCTATTAAAAATAATATACCAATTTCGCTAAAAAAATTAACTTATCTGGATTTCAAATATTCTAAAAATTTGATTATTTTCCAGGTGGGCCAATTTATTGTCAAAATGAAGAAAGTAAAGAATGGGCACTTGCAGGTACTCAAAATTTTGCAAAAATTTGAATTTTTCTAAAAATTAACTATCGTTTTTTATACCAAATAGGTATAGCACCCGCTGAATCTCGACCAAAATGCGGGATTGAAAAATACCGTCTAACTGCCATTGGCGGAAGTACAGAATGGATTCTAAAAACCATCGAAGCTCTCAGCACGACTTAATTACCACTGTATTTAATTAGGCTTAATTAATTAATTTAAATTTATTTTTATACTAGAGACCATAATGAACAAGTACTTACTTATAAATGTGCCCTTAATTTAATATTTTTGATACACAAAAAAAACCTGACTTATTAGTGCATAGATGTGTAAATGAATAATTGTATGCTTTTTTTGTACAGTTTTTTAGAGTATTTTAATGCAAATATTGTATGATTTTATTAATTTTAAGTAAATAACATGTATCATAGACATAGATATAGATAGGTAGTTTAAGGGTAGTTTGGTTAATTATATACAGGTTAAAGTATATGGGTGTATGTATCAGTATTTTAGTTAAATCGCTCAATTTAGTTTTTTTATATAAATGTATAATTTTGTATTTTGTATTGATTTACCTAATAAATTCTAATCGTATAAAATTACCTTTTTTTTAAATTTTGATACTTATTAAAGCACTCTGTATAAAGTCAACCCAAGAAGAGTATTAGTATTGGTAGATTAGGGATAGTTAGGGAAAGTTTCTGAAAGGATATCCTCGGGTTTTAATGGACTTTCTGGCCTTTATATGGGATTTAACATGTAAAGGTCGAAGATATCCTATGTATATCCTGTTTGAACACTAATTTTTTGATAATTTAGGCGAGTATTTAGGCTAATTTTGGTCGAAAAAAGACTTAAAATGTATGTATTTTGAAAAGCTGAAATCAAAGTACCATAACAAACCTTTAGATATAACTCTAATAGGTAAGTACATATTCTCAAAATTTCAAAATTATGAGAGAAATTAATATGAATCAAAAGGATATCTTGGGATTTAAATGGGCTTTCTGGTTTTTAAATGAAATTTAGCATGAAAAGGCCTGAAAGCCGAATAGATCCTTTGAATCTCAATCTCAATGTGTATATTCGGATTTCAGGGCTTATTAAACCTCATCTAAAAGCCAGAAAGCCCATTATAACCGTAAAATATCCTTTAAAAAACACCATTTTGATTTATGTATAATTACCTAATTGAAAGCCATTTTACAAAATTTATTTCAAAATTTTGTAAATAATTTCCATCAGTTTGGATATTTCGACTTCCTATTTATTTTTAAAGGATAATTGAAATCTTTTACATCTTTATAAAATGTAAAATTAGCCTTCTTTTCAGTTAGGTACCCTACTTACTATTTTCATTTACCCTACATTATAACTAGGCTTTAATCAACTCACTAGAAGTTGATTATTAATTGGGTGAGCAAAGCGATGAAGGGATCTCGAGTTGCCCCATATACCGGGTCAAAGGTCAAAGGTCAAAGGTCAATTTTCTGGTTAAATGGATGTCAAATTCAGAATCTCCGTCATCGATAACCTCTAGAACCACTTAAATCTCATTTTTCCCATTTGATTAACATGAGGAACCCTTAAAGGATCCCCTGAACCCCAATGGGTGGGGCAATCTGAAATTTTTTTTGAGAATGCACAACTAGACCCTATAAGGGTCCTCCATACCAAATTTGGTTAAAATCGGTCCAGTAGTTTGCGAGTTATGCCGCGGACAGACATACAGACAGACATACAGACGGACAAAGTGCGAGCAAAGTTGAATATTTTTTAGGTAATCACTTTCCGTTATATGTGTAGTTACTTTTTAAATACCCTGTAAGGTAATAGTGTATAAACGCCCTTTGGAATTGAATTAATTTATTTTCTAAATAATATATTATTATTCAATTGCAATACTCTACTTGTGTCTTTCACTTTCGATAAATTATTAGATACTATAGATTAGAATATTAGAATCTGTATAGGTACAGTAGGTACTGACATTCGAATGCAACTTATGAGTCTAATAAATAATTTGTATTTTTTTCAGGTTGGAGCTCCAATTAAACTTACAGATATGCCAGAAAATTCGATCCTTCAAGAGATTTTTAACGAAGATGCCCAAACTAATGCTGTTTTCCATGCAATTATCATTCAAATTGTGGCTTCGTACATTTGCTACATTTTTGGTAAGTCAATTCTTCTGAATTATGACAATTTTTTCAATAAATTTTTTCAATACTTTATGATCATCTTTGATCAAATCAGAGCATACACAGTTGTTGAAATATAGTGTCCTAAAATGGTCAAAAATTATGAAATAAAGCTCAAAAATCTCTAAAAATGATCAAAAATTATGGCACATGGTCTTGTAAGTCTCAAGTATTAAAAAATTATGAAAATGTATGTCTTGCACTTGATTTTAGGACATCATCTAGCAAGATATAATCATACAAAAATTTCAAAAATAATGAATCAAAAAGTTTTGCCATTACTAGAAAAGATTTATAAACTTTTAATAGACTACTCAATATTGGTTTTGAAATGATTAATCCTAAATGATGGCCAATAAATGGCCAAAAGTAACCCAAAATGTTCAAAATTTCTCTAAAAATTTCTTGAATGCAGTTTTTCGAAAGGGATTATTCGATCCTTTATTTAAAATTTCGAGTCAAAATTTCATTTTCAATTCCAATTGTCTTAAAACCCATCATTTTTTGATTTAAAATTTCTTCAGATTTTCAAGCTCCTCGTTGTTTCAGACCAATTTTTGTGACCAATTTTTGACAAACTTGCCATACATTTACATATGGTCTAAAGTATCCATATATGTTATCCGATAGTTTAGAGTTTAGGGTAGGGTACTCAAATAATTCTGATCCAAAAATCCAAATTTTTAAAAAATTACAAAAATATCTCAAGTCCAACTTTTTAGAAAATCTCTCAAGATACATTTCAAAATAGTTCAAAAATCCCAAGATAAGATTTACAGCCCTAACACGAAGTACTACGGAGTAGTAGGTACTTAAAAAATTTGATTACAAATGTGATATAAAAATCACGCAAAGTATCTATCTG
>JAQIXA010004877.1:0-10447 GCA_034699045.1 Nanhermannia cf. coronata Gr-Ori-00579 | reverse complement strand
TAATATCAAACTATTGTTACTAATACTTAACACATTATATAATAATTAATTAATAACATTGTACATAATAAAAAACTAGAACATTTTAATATGCATCTTATATACAACACAATTACTTAATAAAAAAAAATCTGTCTGATAGAATATTAAATATGTACCTATGTACCTGATATAACTAATACATTTTAAAATATCTAGTCCAGCAGGGGATTTGATTCAATAACTTTCAATAAGGATTTCGAATCATTCAAAAACATTTTCCACAATAGGCTATAGGTTTTTATTAAACTGATCAAGAATTTACGCGCGTAAATATTATCATAGATATCTGTATTTTAGGTAATTTTGTCATATGGGAAAAAAGGACGGTTAAATATAGCTATTATCTTAATTTAATATCATTTCATTTTATCATATTGAAGTTTTGCATTGCATTGAAAGGACGGTTAACGGTTTCCTATGAGTCCTGGCAATTGCGCGGAATATCATTATGAGATTGAAGTCCCTAAATATGTCGAATTACCAGCCTGAATTTTTTGTTAATTTTCCCTGCGAACACCTCCAAAATTGGCGCCAAAGTTTGAAAATCATAAATTTTAAACCATCGTAATTTTGTCAATTTGCTCAAATTGTCCTAACCAGGGCATTTGTGAACCGAAAATTTAAATGGCGTAAAATACAAAAATCGGGGATTGTTCTCCATGATGAGGGTGTGTCAAAACTATAAAGATTTTGAAAATCGGTTGAAAATTGATAAAATTACGATGGTTTAAGGTTTATGATTTTCAAACTTTTTTGAGGTGTGCAGGGGAAATTAACAAAAAAATTCAGGCTGGTAATTCGACATTTTTAGGGACTTCAATCTCATAATAGCGGATTTGGTATTCCGCGCAATGGCCAGGACTCATAGGAAACCGTTAACCGTCCTTTTCAATGCAAAACTTCAATATGATAAAATGAAATGATATTAAATTAAGATAATAGCTATATAAACACTTATCTAAGGATTCTAATAAGTGGACAATTTAAAAAAAATAATAATTTTCAATACAATAAGATATAATTTTGCCAGTGTTATATTTATGTTTAAATAATGAGTTTTAAATTGAAATTAAAAAAAGGTATACCATGCTATACTCGTATTGTGGGTCGAATTTATTGTTTGAATTTGAAATATTCGCCATTTTAGATTATTCCAGAAATTCTGCAACTTTAAAAATTTTAAATGCATCTGCCCTTTATTTTTCTAATGTACCTAATCAGTAGTATAATATCTGTTAAATACGATTTAGAAATAAAGAATTTAGGACTATTTTCCAATAATTTTGAAAATTGTTTATCTACATTGATTTTGAGATTTATTTTGAGCTAAATTTCTGGAACATTTCTGCACCCTACACTGTATTTAATGAAAGTGGCTTTTTAAAATCTAAAAATCTTTTATTGAATAATCACAATGGGACAAATATTAAGTACAGTTCAAGACTCTCGGCCATTTGGTTCTTTACAAATGAAACAAGGAATGATAGTCAAAAATATGTTAAGATATATGAAAATAAATATAAATTGAATTGCTATTATTCAAATGAATTTTATTATTTTACAAATTTTCAGAATTGGGAATGGATTAAATATAAATATCCATATATGCCGATGACATTGTTCAACTATGCACTGATTTTTAAAACAATCTATAATAATGGAAATCAATTAAATTATAATTTATTGAAAGATTGTTTAAAATCGAACATTATCACTATTAAATTGATAAATTTATTTAAAAAATCAAAAAAAGGGGAAACTTTGTACGCGATCCAAACTTTTGATTATCCTTTAATAGATTATCGAGAACAAATGATATTTTTAAGAGATACTTTAATTTTTATGAATGACTATGAATATTCACCTTTTTACATTAATGATTGGCCGATTCCAATGGAGGGTTTAGACAAGAGAATATATATTAATAATGGCAAGGTATCATTTGTTTTGCAGCACTTTTTGAAATCAATTTATTCTGTAAAATTTATGAAAAATAACTCAAGTGTCATAAATGGTTTTAAAGAATTTATTTCAGTAGATTTTAAATCACGAGTGTCAAAAGAAAATATAAGGAGTCTTATCATAAACTATAATAAACGAAATTACCTGGATTTTATTCCATTACAAGACCTAAGTAAAAATTTCTTAACATGCTCACCACTATCTAGACAAAATCTTGATTTCTCATTTTATGCTACGGCTTTTGACCTGGGTACATTTTTGGGTATTATTTCATCATTTACTTTTATTTTTTGCATGTTTTCTTGGATCTTTTATCAAAAAAATATCAATTTTCGACCAAGTGACATTATTTTCATATTAGTTGGCCCAATTCTAGAACAATGTGTTAACATTTCTGAACTTTTAAAATGTAGAAAAAAATTGATAATAAGTCTATTCATATTTTGGCTATTTGGAGTTGGGATTGTGTTTTCAAATGGATATAAAAGCTTCATAACTACGGGGATGATTGCTCAGTTCAAAAAAATATACCCTTCGGATTTGATTGATTTGATTAAAAATTCATACGATATTTATGATTATAGATATATTAGTGAATATATCAATGACGTATTTTCTGATGGAAATATGTTAGAAAATGTTATAATTTTTGAAAATATGTCAGTATATAGATCGGCTAAAGAATGCATGGAACACTGTAAAAATCAAAATTATTTCAGATTGGTTAATCATTTTATGCAATCTATACCACATTGCAATTATGTCGATCTCACTTATAAACATGTATGCAAAAATATCTTATATGACATATCCTCAAAATCAAAATCAGATCAAATATACCTTCAAATATTTTTAATGATAGAAGAACGAACAAATCAAATGTTAGATGGTGGAAATTCTAAAAGTTACTTTAATGACATAAAAAATTGCCATAAATCCGCACTAATTGGCATATCTCATCAAATTAAATTCATTGGAGAATTCTTACAAGATAAAATACCACCCAATGAAGAAATTGTAATTGGCAAATATGATTATATGGGAAAACTGAATGGATATTATTTTGAAAATATACCAAGGTCACAGATTATAGTCTATTTTAGGATTTTGGTCCAAGCTGGAATTCATGAGAAATGGAGAAAAATTAATGAAAATCGAAAACAAGTTCGAGATTCTTATACCAAATATTTTGGTCTACAAAATGTGACAGAATTTGAAAAATTTCAACCTCAGAAATTATATTCAAATATTTTGACCATTTTTATAATTTCGATGGGGGGAATTGCTGCAAGTTGTATTTTATTCCTGGCAGAACTATATAATATTTGGATCAAATTATATTTGAACCAAATTAAGAAAACCATTTTAAAATTTTATTTACAAATAAAGTTGTATTTTAAGAATATTATTTGTTTAATAATTAATCTAATTGTTAAGGTAATTAATTATTAGGATGCATAGACTCAGGGTTTTATCACCTTAGTTAAATAAAATACAGACTAAAATATTATATTTTGAAATATTGATATTTTGAAAATTGTTTATTATAAAATTTATGATATGTATATATAAATATATACCTATATAATTTAGAGAATTAACGCTGAATAATATATTAAATATCATGTATTACATATTATAAAATATAATCGGTAGGCTAAATAATGAATTCCATAAATAGAATTTAGTATACTAAATAAATATTAAATTAATATAATAATACAGAATAATCACAATTGTTGTTTCTAATCATAATATATACTAGTTATGATAATTATATTTGAGCGCATTTTTGCACATTCGGGCTTACTGTACAACAGCATAGATCTTTATCATTAATAATTTGACAACTCGGATTTGAACCAGGGTAATTGTCTGAACAATACACTGTACAAGATTTAATAGTACAAGCTCGAACTTCTAAATAAATATTAAAAAAAAATTTTAGAAAAGTTTTAATCTAATTATAAATTTAATAATTACCTCCATTTTCCACACCCTGTGACATGGAAGTATGAATAATGAGTACAGAAAATATGCAAAATATGAAAAAAGTTAAATTTCGTGACATTTTATAAAAAAATATCTTAATTAATATTGATTTAAAAATTATTTTGAATTTAAAAACTTGGTTAATTAGTAGTATGTAATTTAAGTCAGAGATCGTATTACAATTTATACTAATTTTTTATCTCTAAAACCATGGGTTTTTTGTAAATTGTCGCAAATATTTATATGTACAAAATATTTATCAAATCATCAGTAAACAATTCACACTATTATATTTTTTTGATGATAAAGTATATGCCAACTTATCTACATCATATTTAAAATTAGATAAAATAATTAATTGAAATTGTAATATAAAAATTTTGACTATTTTGCCAATTTAGTAATCATGAATTCATCTATATTTAAACAAACAAGTGCACATTTGTTTATCTTTTGTTATGTATTTTAAATCAATATCAAGGATAATATTTAAGATATACAAGGCAAAAATTTTCATGATATAACACAAATTTAAACATATTATCAATAGATACAATATTTGTTGGATTTATTTAAAAATTCACTGTACGAGAGGAGATAACACTATTTCAGCATTATTGTTTGTCTGTCTGTTTTTTTGTTTTTTTGCTGAGCTACCCAGAATACTAATTCGGGATATTGATATTGCTGCCGACCAAACTTACTCGATCCCATTGTATTAAATGTAAAGTTTAGACCAAAATTAACATTTTTGCGCAAAAACCTTTTCCCCATACTGATAGCTATGTACTGACATAAAAAGGTCAAATGAAATGTTATTTCCTATTATTAAATACTTTGAAATTACGCTGACTAAAAAAACAATTTTTTCAATCTATTATTAATTATTAAGTATATTAGGGGAAAAAATTTGCGATTTTGATCTCAACTTTACATTGAATACAATGGGATCGAGTAATTTTGGTCCGCGATATCCCGAGTTAGAGAATATTTAGATCGATTTAACCAATTTGAAAAGAAAAATCACAACTATGTTGTGCCATTTTGATAAAAATTTATTTCAATTTTCTATGGTATATACATTATTTGAGGTACAATAGAAATGGAAATTGTTCCCTATGTTAATAATATTGGGAAAAACGAAATTGAAATTCATTAATTTACAAAATATATATTTTTAAAATATTAAGAATTTTGTTAAAAAAATCAAGTTTTAAATACAGAAAGCATACAAAGATACATGTAGTGCTCAGACGTTTCGTGTCTAAAATCCGAAACGCCGTTTCGTTTCGTTTCGTTTCCGTTTTCGGTTCTAAATTTTTGGAAACGAGAACCGACGTTTCGGTTTTCGGGTCGAATTAGAACCGAAAAGGTAAGAAATGGAAACGAAATGACCCGACCCGAGAAACGGAAGTTTATAAAAAGGATACTAAAAAACTTAAAAAATTTCAAAATCAAAACGATTTTTTGAAGAAAGTTTCTAAAATTTCGATTTTAGAATTATTTTTTACAAAAAATTTTAATTAAAAAAATGCTTTTATACAAGCCTATATTATGTTTAAATAATGAGCTTTAAATTGATATTAAAACATTATATATAACTTGCAGTTTTTATCTTGATTAAATTCGCCATTTTAAATTTTTTTTTTAAACCTAGACTTTTATAAATTATTTCATTATATCTAGAATGCTGAAATCAATAATTTTTTTAGTGATTTTCATTAAAAGTATAATCTCTGACAAAATAAATTTAGAATTGAAAAATCTACCATTATTGTCCAATGATTTTGAAAATTCCAAAGTGTTTATCTACATGGAGTTAGAAGCATATTTTGATATAAATTTTTGGAATATTTCAGTACCCTACACAATATATGATCAGAATAACTTTTTAAAATCAGAAAATCTTATAAGGAATAATCAAAATGGGACAAATATTAAATACACTTCAAGCCACTCAGCTCTTTGGTTCTTTGCAAATGAGGGGTATAATGATAATCAACTATATTTCCCAATTTATGTAAATGAAAATAATTATACATCAAATTGCTACCAAACTAATGAAATGTACTATATTACAAGTATTCAAAATTGGGAATTAATGATCTCCAATGATAAATTTCCATATATGCCGATGACACTGTTCAATTATGCTATAATATATGAGCCAATATCTGGGCAAAAATAAAATTTTCTCTTGAAAAAAATTTCCCAATCAAAATCAAGAATTATACAAATAAAATTGATAAATTTATATCATAATTTAAATGCTTTAGACCATGATGATTCATTCGAAATTCGAACATTTGAATACCCTTGTATAGATTATCGACTAAAAATGATCAAGTTAAGAGATACCTTGATATTTATGACAGGAAAAGAATCATATAGCACATATACATGGTTCAAAAAATGGCCAAAGGATATAGATGAGAGAATATATATACATGATGGAGAATTTTTAAAGATACAAGAACAATTCTTTAAATCTATATATTCTGCAAAATTTACAAAAAATAATTCTATATACTATTATGAAGGTTTTATAGAGAAAATTTCAGATTTTGAGCCGATAATTTTTCCTGAAAATGTAGATACTGAAGGAGATATTATTCACATGATTATTGGTAAACAATATTTGGATTTTATTCCATTACAAGACCTGAGTAAAAATTTCTTGACATGCTCACCTCTGTCTAGACAAAGTCTCGATTTCTCATTTTATGCAACGGCTTTTGACCTGGGTACATTTATAGCCATAATTTCGTCATTTTCTTTTATTTCATGCATGTTTTCTTGGATATTTTATCAAAAAAATGTTAATTTTCGACAAAGTGATATCATTTTTATATTAGTTGGTCCAATTCTAGAACAAGGTGTTGATATTTCAGAGCTTTTAAAAAGTAGAAAAAAATTGATAATTAGTTTATTCATATTTTGGTTATTTGGAGTTGGGATTGTATTTTCTAATGGATATAAAAGTTTCATAACTACGGGGATGATTGCAGCTTTTAAAAAAATTTACCCTTTGCAATTGTTCGATTTAATTGAAAATTCATATGACATTTATGACTTTAGATATGCTATTGGAGCTGGGATTAGTACTGCGACTGATAACGATGAGATACACGCAAATGGTGATTTTTTTCAAAATTTTACATCATACCACTCGGCTAAAGAATGTCTGGACAACTGCAAAATTGAAAATTATGACAAACTCGTTGATCAATATTTGGAGACAACTTCATATTGTATTAGTCAGTTGAATTATACTTGTGAAAAAACTCTACTTAATATATCATCAAAATCAAAATCCAAACAAAAGCAAAATTATTTTCAAATATATCTAAAAGCTAAAGATTTAAAAACACGTATGGAGTTTATTAAAAAAGGAGGTTCATTTTCGGTACAAAATGGATATTTGTATGACATAAAAAATTGCCAAAAATCAGCACTTTTTGGTATAAGTAGTGATATTCAATCTATTGGAGAATTTCTACAGGATAAAATACCGCCAAATGAAGAAATAGTAATTGGTGAGAATACATTTATGAGTCAATCAGGTGGGTATTATTTTACAAATATACCAAGGTCGCAGATTATAGTCTATTTTAGGATTTTAATCCAAACTGGAACTCATGAGAAATGGAAAAAAATAAGCGAAAATCGAAAGCAAATTCGGGATTCTTATATTAAATATTTTGGTCTGCAAAATGTGACAGAATTTGAGAAATTTCAACCTCAGAAATTATATTCAAATATTTTGACTATTTTTATAATTTCGATGGGGGGAATTGTAGCAAGTTGTATTTTCTTTTTGGCTGAAATATACAACATTTGAATCAAATTATATTTTACCAAAATTAAGAAAATAATTTGGAAATTGTATATATCATTTATTATATATTTTAAGACCATTATTTCAACGATCATTAAAATAATTTTGTTAAGGCTAAGATTAATAAATAATAAAATTTACAAATAAATAACTTGTATCATAATTTAGCACATATAAAAGAACATTTAAATTAGCACAAAAAAATACTATTAGGCACCAGCTGGTCTTATTTAACCAACTTTTAACATCGAAACTCAGACTTACACTTACCTTACTTACAATTACAACACGGGTAAACACAAAATTCGCCCAAATATCGAATTTTTTTATAAAAACCTTTAACATTGGGCTTATGACAGGCTTCTAAACTATAATTACTTAACATTTCTGAACTTATTAAAAAAATTCACAAAAAAACATAGTAAAATAGTTGTAAATTACCATTCAGACTCAACATTTTTAAATGTGAGTTTTCTTAACTATTGCATAGTTTGTTAAGGCCTTATCTTGTTATTTCAATATTATAGATATATAACAATAAGGAAATTATGCTTTTTTAAGTATATTTATACCAGGGTTTTATAGCTTAATTGGGGATTTGCGGTTAAAGTGATACAGGTGTCAAAAAGAGCCGAAAAGAAGGTCACTTTAATCTTAAGTCTATAAAATAAAGTCTTTTATAATTATACTTGCCATAAATAGTAATTTTGATAATATATATTTTGATATATGTAATTAAAATGATTTGTGGAATTATAAATTTTATTTTTAAATTTTTTTATTGAAATGTTTTGCTTATTTAATTAGTGTTCATTTATGTATTTATTTATAATACAAAAGCTTATCATTTGCTAATATAAGCCTTAATCTTAAAATTATATTAATATTCATTAATATAATAATCTTAAAATAAATAATAACTTGTAAATACAATTTCCAAATGGATTTCTTAATTTTGACCAAATATAATTTGATCCAAATGTTGTAAATTTCAGTCAAAAATAAAATACAACTTGCTACAATTCCCCCCATCGAAATTATAAAAATGGTCAGAATATTTGAATATAATTACTGAGGTTGAAATTTCTCATATTCTGTTACATTTTGCAGGCCAAAATATTGAAGATAAGAATTACTAAGCTGTATTCAATTTTCGTCAATTTTTTTCCATTTCTCATGAATTCCTGCTTGAACTAAAATCCTAAAATAGAATATAATCTGGGACCTTAGTAAATTTGTAAAATAATATCCACCTAATTGACTCATAAAAGTATTTTCACCAATTACTATTTCTTCATTTGGCGGTAATTTTTCTTTTTGAAAAATTTTTTCTTTTCTTTTCTTTCTTTTTCTTTCTTTTTTCTTTTTTCTTTTTTAATATCAATTTATGACGTCTTTGAATTTCAAAGTAGATTCAGTTATTTAAAAATCATACCCTGTATATGAATTTTTATATTTTACAAATTATAATTTAAGTTTTAAAATTTTCTATTCATTTGTTTGACATTCCTTTGAACAATACAATCGCTTGCACTTAATATTGTATTGAATTGTACTTTAATTGTAATGATATTTACCTTACATTTAATATTTATATCAAATCGAATTAAGGTTTAATTAATTTTGGATTCTCATATCTCGATTTTAATTATTTATTAATGAGTTGTTTTAATTTGTGTCTTCTAATCTTAAGTAAACTTAGACATTCATTTCATAAGAAATACATTGTAGTTATTGTAAAATTAATAATATTTTAAAATTCAATTATGCATTTTTTAAGAATATATCAAATCTCAAGCACAATATTAAGACTATAAATTGAAAAAATTAATTTTTTTGACAAAGTAATCAATAGTTTTACTTCATGTCAAATTATCATTGACCAGCATTTTGTACCTGCAGGTGTAAGTTTACTAGATATTGTCCAGCCTTACAACTTGGTCGACTCGAACAGCACGGTAATCAATACTATACCTCTATATCAATTGGTCAAAGGAAATTGCTCAGTTTTAATAATAATTACTGATGATCTAAATGAGCAGATTCCATTATTAGAGTCATATCCCAAAATTAAAAGATCATCAACACATTTAATCTACCTTTACAAAGTTTTGACTTGGAAATCTCTCAAATTTGATATATTTTACACAACAAATTTCATCCAGTATAGTCAAGATAAAAAAATTATAAATATACACACATCTTGTTCATATTTTTTCAATCCACGGACTGTTGTAATTCAACTCCCTTTAAGCTTTTTGAACAATTTTTATAAGAATATTGAAGAGTTTGAAAAAATACTGGAAGAATTTACACCTAGTTATAAAATTGAGATCACAGTACGTTATTTGGGGATAGAAATAGATCGAATTGCTAAATATTTCAAAAATAATTTAAAAAACATATTGAAACCATACATGCTCTGGCAATTTTTTTGAGGGAAAAACGAGGGAATTTAAGGGAACCTGAAATTATTTATTTTTGAAATTCCAGGTTTTTTTTAAAAAAATATTGAAATTTGGGTTTTGATGATCTGCGGAATTTTTGATGACGGAGAATTCAAATTTCACCGCCATTGGTTTTAACCCTGAGAATCAGCAAAACCCAAATTTC
>JAQIXA010004876.1:0-10450 GCA_034699045.1 Nanhermannia cf. coronata Gr-Ori-00579 | reverse complement strand
AGAAGCTAACGCTGAAGAGAAGGGTTCAACCTCTGAGCATGTGTCTGGATAAAAATCCTTTCTTTATATATATGATACCTGATACCTGTATATGTATGTATATACTATATACCCTACAGTAACTGTATAAGGTCTTGACAAATAGATTTTGAATCAAAAGTTTTTAAAATATTTTTACTTTTGAGATTTTAGACAAAATTTTCAGCTCCTTCGTCTGTGCGTAGAACGAGCTAACCTACTAGTAGTTATAATAAGTAATACAGATTGGAGAAACAATCCTTTGATATGGAAAGTAAAGTATCGCAAAGTAAGATACTTGTTGTAGGTAAGTATGTAGTTGTAGTTAATAATTATAATTTTGAAATATCTGTATATTCATTTAAACAACCATTTAGACAAACTAATGTCAAATTTTGATAAAAATTAAAGAAAAAGTTGTCGCTTTTCCTCCTAGGACCAATTTTTTTTAGATAATAAAATTTTTCCAAATTTTTTTGTATGTATTACTAATCGTAAGAATAAGTATTACATTAGGCAGGTACTGTATAACTATATAAATCACCTACCCTACTTACTTACTTGACTTATAGTTAAATCAGTTTGAGTTAAGCTATGTAATTGGACTATTTCAATTTTTAGGCATTTTTTGCAATTTGTCAAATGTCAAAAGAATAAGTAAGTCAAAATAAAAATATACTTTTTTGAATATCTCGATTCTTGTTAATCTTCTCTTCCCCAAACTTTCGCCATTTATCAAATTATATTTGCTAACCCTTTACTTCATTTTAAGAAAAAAAAACTCGAACTTTGGTGTCCTTGAGTTCTATCTCATCTACTATGTACATAGTACATAGCACCAGAACAAGTACGTGATAATATCATATCCTTTTTATTTCAACTCTTTTCAAATTCTCGAAAGTGAACATTTTAATCTCCTAAATTATATGAAGACATCCGAATCCTTTTTATCTCACTATTTTCGCCCTCATTCATATGTACCATACTAATACTATGATATTATGTAAGTATGTAGGACAAATTTCGAATCAAAAATCGATGTTAGATAAAAAAAATCTTGAGATTTTTTCGCACAAAAAAAGGATAAGGGATTGGATTCGCATAAGAAATAAGTAGGATACTGTGTGAGAATATCGAGCTTTGAGGGTTTTTTGAGAAGTAAAAATGTAGAAAAATCTTGAGATTGAGAAGAAAAAAGTTGAGTTTTTTTCCTGATCGACGTGACAAGGGTGAGTAGGTCGAAAAAAACCCCGAAAAAACCGCAACTCACCGGCGGGCTTTTTCGGCGGCGGGTTCTGATCTTGGCATGATTATTTCCTCATGGATATAATATAATACTGGATACGAATAGATAGGTACTTACATAAATATACTTGATTCAATAGTTGACAGATAGTAGGGTACATTTACCATTCAATCTCTTATTTAACTTAAAGTAAAAATTGACAAAAAACAAAAACTAAAGACTGATTTCATCGATCAATTTTAGCTCAGTATAGCAATGACAAGCAGAACCTATAAGTTTTAAAATTTCAAATTTTTTTACATGGAAATTTATAATGGTATATTAATAGGGTACATTTTAATAATTCAAAAAAAATGCAATAACTAACTAAAGTATTTAAATTGAGAACCAGTATTACATTAACTAGGATTTAATTAACTACTTTATAGTGAAGTATTAATTATTGAGTACAATGCTCAATTATTTTTGTGGTACCTGGGGTCACCGTGCGGTTCTAGATGACCGTACAGCTCTGGATATCGCAGACTCTGGAGAACATTTTTACGAAATATCAATAAAAATCTTTGCTGTTCCGAAGGCGGGGATACCGGAAATTTTTTGTCGAAGTGGCACAACTAGACTCTATATTGTCCATCATGAATCATGCCAAGTTTGGTTGAACTCGGTACAATAGGGTACTAATAGTTTTCGAGTAATATTCTTTGAATAGTACCCTAATATCTGTACTATAAAATGGTATATCAGTATTACATATTTTCATTTCAGTTTCCAATGAGCCTTGAAATCATGACTCTAATTGGCGGATAATTTTAATTACCTACTTTCTCGTAATTTAATATTTGATATTTTTATAATTTGGTTGAGTGTCTGGGTACATTTTCTGAAGACAGGAAATCTTATAAAATACTTGAGAGAAAAGATTTGCTCGATTGAGCTTATACTCTCGATCTTGTCATGGTCCAATGTCCTATATATCCAAAATGCAAAATGTAAAAAAGGCTTGTTTCTGGTCTTTGGTCTGTCTGTACCCTACTTACCTACCTATAAGTACCCTTTAAGTATAAGAGTCTGTACTTTTGCTTGAAGATCTACTGTCTGATCTGATGTATGCAAAATCTTTCTTGGAAAATTCGCGATTAAACTTTTCCCCAGTATACTCGTATATAAAGCTCCCCCTTTCAATTTCCAATCTCTTTCTTATTATTTTCTCAAGTATATGGGAAATAAGGTGAAGTATCAAATTTTATTCTACTTTATATAGATACTAGTACTCTACCCAAATTCAAATATCATAGTTCATAGTATTTCAATTTACCCTACATATACTGTACAAATATTAGTAAGTATCTATTTTGTAAAAGTAGAAAATCTGGGAATATACAAATTTGTAATCTTCTTAAGAAAGGCTTAGACGATTAGATAGTTTTTTTTTCAAAAAAAAACTCGAGGAAAAAATAAACTTTTAAGAAAACCTTGAACAAATCATGAAAAATGAAATTGGCACAAAATTACTAGGAAAGATAAAGTTTTTTCCTAAAAATGAAGTTTAATTTTTGTTTGTTATTTATTACAATTTTTTAGCATATTTTGCTTAAAAAATCAATTTATTTGTATTGTGTACAGACTAAATATTGACCTACTAAAGTGCTAAGAAATTCTTATAGTTTGTAATGAATTTGTTTCGTAATTGATGACAAGTTTTCTCTCTTATTTGTAATTAAATTGTTTGAAAAATTTAGTTTTAAGTAAAGTTGATTAATTTTGTTTGAATACTTTTCTTATTAATGTCTAAATAGGGAAACCAGTAGGTCTTAAACATCCATAAATCCTTGTTTTGAGGCTGAAAATCGTGAATTTTTGTATTTCCTGATCAGGAAATTTGAAATTATTCAAATTTTTCAATAAATTTTTGGTTTCCCTTTTATGTAAATTGATTTTTTTTGTCTATTGGAAGGCATAGGTATAGTCAGTAGTATATTAGGGATTAATGCTTAATAAATTGGCATAGGACTTAATTGTAGATCCTCAATAAATTTACAAAAGTTCATTCATTATGAAATGGAGTTTTGAGATCAAATCTGTCCTTGTACTACTATTACTAGTACTGATAGTATATGTGTTAGTATTCACTGATAATCCATTAATTATGCCGAAATTTCGACGCATAAGATAAGTTGACAGGTCTAAACTATTCTAATGAAGTCAAAGGCAAACTTTTGGAAATTATCTTGATTAACTTTTCATTGGAAAACAAAGATTAAGTTTTAATTCTCATTTAATGAGAAGTATAGTAGGTACTTCTATAATAGGACTATGCATCATACTTTAATTATACTCTGCATGTAGGGCACTTACTAAATACTAATATGGTACCTACTTACAATATAATAGTAGGTCATAAGATTATTCTTGATTTCCTGTCTTTGAAAATTTAATTAATAATATTATTGTTTTCCATCCAGCAGACAAGACTAATTAGATTACCCGAGATAATTTATTATTATATACCTAATATTCTAAATAAACTAGTCGAAGAAATGTTGATCAATTTCTCGATTTTTAGCCTTTATACTAGTAGGGTAGTAGGGTTGTTTCGAATTTCCGAATTTTGAAATTTAAAAATGTTCCAATGATTACTCGTAAAAGTCGAATTTTATGAAATTTCAAAAATCTAATTACTAATCGGATTTTTAAAAATTTTCATACTAGAAGATACTGCTTCTTGTATTCTAATCTTAATTAGCATTTTGAAATCCTACTTCTCGTTCATTTAATTATATTACAAAAACTAGGATTTCACAATTGGAAAAGAGTAACACTCTGGGTATTGTTAATTATTATCGTGAAAAAGTGTTCAAATTTTTAAGTCATATGATTAGGATAATAGTGTGGAGGTAATCTTATCTAAAATTTTGGAAAAATTCGAAATTTAAATATCCTATTGGAATTTAAATTTTGAAATCCTAGATTTCGATTATTCATCTATTCGTATCCAAATAGATGAGAATGGAATAGAATTTCAATTTGATGCTCTTTACTCGTAGTTGTGTTCTTTTCTTTATTTTTAATTTCTTTGAAATCCTACTCTCGTCCATTTGAACACGTTACGAAATCTAGGATTTCATAATTGGAATTTGAGAAAAAACGCCACTTTGGTTATTACCATAAAATTTTTCAAAATTTGACAACGAGAACCTCAATTGAACTTTTATAAAATTGTGGAACAAATTTAGACTTCAATATATTTAATCGGAATGTCAATTTTGAAATCATAGATTTCTTCAATTCATAATGGACGAGATTAACGAGGAATTGAATATCAAATTGAATATTGACAAAAAGAATACATACAAAATACTACAATCAGGTATGAAATATCACATGACTAGGACTAGACTAGTAACTACAATAGGTTTTGAATTTGCATGAACCCTCAAATACTAGTTGGTGCAAAGTGGTAAATTTTAGTTTAAAAAACCTGCTGGCGATTAGTAGAATTTTTGAATTTTCTTAAATTCTAGATGTTTAGCTATATGATTTAGTTGAATTTTTCTGTAATACTTAACATTCATAAATTCTGAAAAGCTTAAACTACTTTGTATTAGGTACATAGTAGAATCGTATAAATAAAATCCTAGCACCTACCTATGCAATGTTGTTTAAGATTACGATTTAAGATTTTACATAAAAGTCAAAGGTTTTTAAACTTTAACATTTTAATATTCGATCGAATTCGCAATTTTATCAAAATATAGTAGGTACTTTTATACGAGTATATTGACTAGAATTTTTTCAATATTTTTTGCTCATTGTTTAAGATTTTCGCAAATATGAAATGAATTCATTTTTTGTCTGCAGTTTGCCTATTACATACATATGTATGGTACATAGTACTTGAATTCTTTTGTTCTCATTCTCATTTCATCGAAAAGTCTTCAATATCTTTTTTATATTTTTTTTTCGGAAAAAAAACTAGATTCTCTGGGCCCCGTTAGTTCTCAATCATTTTGGCATTTATGATCTACCATAAAGATAAAAGAACATGTTGAAAAGAATAGGATAGAGTTAGGAAAAAAAAAAGTTAAAGAACAATGGGGTTTGAAACCACCTTAAGGTTCTACATTTTGTGAGAGAAATAATTTTTTTCTACTTTATTCTAGAATTCTAGTTCTCTCGAAAATCTTTGAAAAATGTTTCTCATTGAAGTGCTTAGAAAATCTTTATAAATAGGTGGCAATATTACGGGGGAAAGGGGAAATTTCTCATCAAATGAAATGTAAGAAATAAGTTAAGTAAGAAATAAGGGTTTCCCTACTACAGAATACAAGTACTAGTACATACGAGTACATTGACTAGCATAGTATAAGTAGAGGAAACAATAAATGAGGATATTGTCGTTTTTCGAGATTCCACTTTTTCTTTTTACCCCTCAAAATTACCTCTGTAAACCAGTATGGAAATTTAGAGAAGCTCTCGAAAAATAATTTTAAATTTTAAACAGATTGCAGATTGCAGATTGCAATAGGAGTGCTCGTATATGAGGGATAGTTCAGAAACTTTTTGTTTGGGCAGACTGTTTTTGACTGATTGAGTTTTTTTAAATAATATACTGGCTAGTCCAAAAACCGACTGAAATGTTATAATCGCTCCAATTCCAATACTAACTGTTCTGGCTCAAAATATAAATGCTACTAGCCCAAAATTTTGGATCTTATTTCACGTTTCAAAGCTAAAATCCTTGAAAATTTGGATTTTAGCCCGAGCTACTTTTGTTCGGTTAAACTAATCGTAGTAAGGGAAAACTGGAAGCCAATCTAAAGGTAGATTATAACCCTTAAACCATTTTTAACTGACTTTGCCAACAACCCCTCGACACTTTAGACTTCAATTTCAATTCGAAAATTCACCCTTTGCCCTTTGTCTATCTTACTTAAACCAGAACCAGTACCTACTTATGTAAAGATCCTGCTGAAATTTCACCCTTGCCTTTGTTATTCCAGTTATTTTGTATATTCAGAATTTTAGATGATCCCATGAGGCTGCTGGAGAACAAACCAAAAAAGTTGTAAAAACAAATTTAATACTCTCAACGTCTCAAGTAAATTTTTTATCATCTTGTAAGAAATAAATGCAAAACCAAAATGTAATAAAATTGTAACTTTTATTCAGGTTTCAAATCACTTAAGAGTATCTACACTAGTATATCCTACCTATTATTACATAACTACATTAGTTTCTACAAATTTTTTTAAAAGTTTAAATACAAAAGCTACAAGTACTAGTAAAGTATTCTCATTTTGACCCAATATTAGGTTTAGTCGAAGGAATGTAAAGGATTAATATGCCTAAATAATCTGTATTTAACTAATTTAGATACTACAGATATAAGTAGGGTACTAGTAAATCTAGTAGGTCTATTTCATAAAAAAGAGAAAAATATAGTAATTTAAAGTAACAAGTAATAGTACTATCCTTTTATTTTTTACATTTCCAGAGTGTAAATTGATGTAGAATTCTGTTGTACATTTAGATCCAGTTGATCTACTCATCTCATCATTTGAATTGACAATCGATAGACTTCCGGGTGACAGTGAAAGTCCAGGCTCGTGACGAGCATCTAAATTACAACAAATCAGATTTACATTTAAATAAACTCATTTTAAAAAACTAGAGAGTTTTGTAGATAGTAATGTAATAGCTCTAGATGTAGATGTAGATATAGGTAATAGGAGAAATAAGGACAAGATCTATTAACTATAAAAAAGAATAGAAAAGTAAATGGGGATATTGTAGTAGAAAAAAAAGACTTTTTTCGATAATCGGCTGTAATTTGAAAAGATATGAGAAAGGCTGGTAAATAGCCGGATTTCTTGTAGGGTATTTTTCTCATTAGAGCTCTAATGACTTGGATACAAAAAAGAACCTTTCATAGTATCAGTAGGTATATCAGCATGCTTAGATAGGTTTTTAGCTCGCATTTTTAATTTCTATTTTGTAAAAAAATTTGAAAATCTTAAATCATGGTATTTACTAAAGATAAGTTAATATTAGCTTATTTTGAATCTCTGTTAGGACTTTATTCAAAATTGTGAAGAGATTTTTTTGCTACTTGTCTTTTCTACAAATCTGTATATCTTTATATATGATACCCTACTTGGTAGAAATTCATTTCAATTTAATTTTATATCATTTCATTTTGCTAGAACTTGTTCAACTTTGAAGTACCTAGATAGGTACTTTCTAACAACCTATTTGATTATTAAACTTGAGACTATTTATTTGATAAGATCTACTTAAAACTTTCACCTCGACTCATATACCTTACTTAGTTACCTTTGAACTTGGCTAATTTCAAAACAATGAGGATGTGAGAATCTAAAATTAACTTACTTTTCCATAAGTACCTATCCTTTTAGAGTGTAAAGTAAAGTATTAAATTTGAACTATCAAACTTCAACCTTATCTGATTTAATCTTAGCTTTTTGTATACCTTGAACTTTCTCTACTGGATAATGGATATTTTCTCAAATGACAAAAAATCAAAAAAATGTGACATTGGGTTTTTCTATATTTTGGGTTAACCCAAAATTCTAATTTCAAAATGATCAAATTTAGAATTTAGATAATCAAATCATTAAAATACTGTACTTGATAGTACCGAGTACCTATTTGTTTTAGTTTTGTAGATTCGAAAGCATGAAATTCGATTTTTAGACAAAAAATTTCTGGATTTTTGGTTCTGGATCTTGGACCATTGTTTATGTTCAGATAATTAAAGATAAGAAATGTTATTTTAAGAAGATGGGCTTTCTTGTTCAAGTAAATAAATTGAACGAGTTATCGATCTGATCTATATCTATAAATTCAGGTAGTATTGTACTGATACCGATACTTATATTAGTAAAGGTCAAAGTACACAAGTAGAATTTATCTATTTTCAGAATAAAATTCAATTTATACACTGATACTGATATACATACTACTAATACTACTATAGTAGTACTAATGCAAGATACGGTATAAAAAGTAAAGAATTCCAAGTCAAATTTGAGTTTGGATTAATCCATTATTTTTTGAGAATTCACAAGATACTTTTCATGATTACGACTTTGTTCTATTTTATCTCATTGTTTTCATAAGAGTAAATATATACCTATGCCTTTACTTGTACTTGAGCATTATTTTCTCAGGGTACACCTCTTACAAATTCTAAACATAGTTGATCAAATATTACAATCAGAAATGATTGCATACTGACTGGTTCAATACTGACTGTTCCATATATAAATGTTACCAAAATTAACTCAAAAATATATTGGAATCTATTTCATATTTTACTTTTTTACAGCTTTTAATAGCCTAATAAAAAGCCTAGAACCCGCAAAATTTTCTAATTCTGATATTTTGCGATTATTTTGATTCAGATGATTTTCTTCGATGAGGAATCCATATAGCCAGATATATGTGGACAAAAATCCTTTTTGATTTCCATAAAAAAAATTGTCAACATCCATTTGCGTTTCAATGAAATCTTATCCGGATATATCTACAGATTATTTTAGTAAGCATTATACAATTTAGAATAAAATCTTAACAAAATTTTACTAAAGAGCAAGTTTTACTAACTAATCTTAAGAGGAATTTGGATTTGGATTTCTGTCCGCTTTCGAGATAGAAATATTCGCAAACCATTTTGATCCTCCTAATAAACCTCATTTCCACCCATTTGGGATAGTTTTTAGGTATCAGAAAAATTTATGAGGAGCAGCAGCAGGAGAATCAAAATTTTTTCTGAATTTTTCTACCCAAATTAGGTTAAATTTTTTTTATGTTTTTATGTACTTAATTGAAATTAGACAAAAATCCAATTCCCAGATTCTCGGAAACGGTATTGGACCAGTCCATAGGGTACCAATAATTTATCAAGGGCCGACCCTTTCGATTTAAAAATACAAAATTATATAATTAGGATTTAAGCTCCTACTGATAAAAAATCTTGTATAAACAGGAGAAGATATCAAATTCAGATAAGATGTCCATCGTTTAGTTGCTTTTAAATATCAAATAATATGTTCAAATTTAAAATTTTCTCTTATTTATACTACATAGGTACTTAAGTATTTCTCCAGATCGATTCCAGGAATTGAACGATTCCTTGGCACAATTTTTCGGTCAGATTTAAGGAAATATTTTAGAAAAAAAGGTTTATGAAAAGCGTGCAAAGGTCCATAAAATAAAATACTTTACCAAAAATAGCAAATTGAAATTGCTTTCATTATATTTATTACTAATCCTAAGTTTAAGTACAGATATACCAAAATACTTACTACTTACAAATACAAGTAGGTATAAGTATACCAGGATACTTATGATAGTACCTATTATTGTATTTCATTACACTTATTGAGTCTCAAAAAGTAAAAAAAAAAAAAAGAGAAACTTTTACCAACTCTATTACTTACAATACAATTGGAAAAAGTATTTGGATTTGGTGATACTTCCATAGTACTAGTAGTTGTATTACTTTTTACAAAAAAAAAGTTCTTGGCCCATTACATTCATTTTTTTAAAAGATCCTTTATTTCTTAATAATAATAATAATAAGTATATATAAAAGGGTTTCTCTACTAAAGGGTTTCCTTATTCAGTCAATAAATAACTCAATAAATGATCAGACTGTGGAATGCATGTCTTTGTACGTGATCTCGTACTTTAAATGACTTTTTCATTTTTTCTATACTTGTAGTACTTATCCCCATATCATAATAATCATTGAGAATTGGGAGCTAAAAGAAAAAAAAATTTGTCGAGAAATATATAAGTATTAAACCTTATGGAAAATACTTGAGTGGAAAAGGGTTAAAATTTGCTTTCTCTAGTTCTGGCTCTGGTTTGACTCAAACTCAATCACATAATATTAGATGATATGGCTTAAATTTCCTTTTCCTTTTTGTCATAATGATCTCAATACTAACTACTTAAGTGTGTGCAAATGTTCATTTTTTTTCTTATAGTGTAGTACATACCTCCTATCCAAATGTGACTAAACAGGAGAAAAGGTGCATCTGTTTTACTATACAGTACAGAATATGTCTAAAACATTTTTTATAAAATGAGAAAACAATTATTGGGCTTTGAAACAATATTCTTAGCTATGAAACAAATAACTTAGCTATGCATATAAAA
>JAQIXA010004875.1:0-10451 GCA_034699045.1 Nanhermannia cf. coronata Gr-Ori-00579 | reverse complement strand
TATCACCATTTTGGTGGGACTATATAATTTCACCAGCTCTGGTAGTAAAAAATCATCACCAATTTTTCTCAGTGTATCTGGAAATCTTTAGAATTTTTACAAAAGGTAAACCTGTTGCTTACATTTGAATTATATAATAAGCACTCGAGTCCCAAAGACCTATTATTAAGGATACTTTATCCTCTGTAGAATTTTTCTCACATTCGACTATTCAGTACAGTATTGTAGCTGTAGCACAAGTCTCTATGTAATACAGTATAATAAGTATTCAAAGAAATACATTTTAAACGAGACAAGTTTGTAAGACAGACTTAAAAAGTTTCAAGAACTTGAAAGCTGTAAGCCAAGGCTCAGAGCAAAAAAAAAAGCAAAAATGACTCAAGGTGTTTAAATGTATTATCTAAACGAAATGAGCATATTCGAGTATCTACTTTGTACATCCTAGCCACTATTACTATTATATCTTATTAGCTATTACAAGTATACATTCACATACCTCAAAATCAAAATTTTTGAGAAAAATTTCTTTAGACAAGATACTTAGGATACTATCTGTATATTAGGTAATAGTTTGTGAGAACCATTCTATAAGGTTTTTTTTGAGCAATACCTGACCCTGGAACTGTTTAGAAATATTTGCAAAAAATCCTATAAAATTTTAATTTTTGGGACATTCTTCATTTAAAAATCCATTTTCAAAAAGGATATCTTCGGGTTTTAATAGGCTTTTTAGCCTATATATGATGCAAAGGCCTGAAAGTCGAATACATCCTTTTTCAGCATAACTTGGATATTCAGGATAAGGAAAAATCGAAGTATTTCAATACTGTACTATGGCATTTTTAGCAAACCCTATATCAAACAGAGTATAAATCAGAGCAGGATTTGGGCAAAATTTTATTTAATTTTGAGCAAAATCATCAAAAATATCTGTAGTACCTTGAACTAGTTAAAGTTTAGGTACTCTATTTGATAAAATTTCAAGATTTATAGATTTCAAAATCTAATTTTTTGGAAGGATTTTTTGGAAACTTGAACTTTCAAGTTCAAGATACTCAAAAATTTTGCTTATTTAAAGCTATAAAATGTGATTTTTATGCTCAAATTTCACAAAAATTCTCTTATTTTTTCATAAAAATGTATCTTTTTACAATTAAAAGTACCCTACCTAATCTAATAATTATAAAACAGGTTATGTTTGAATCGACAAGTTTTTTTTTTGTGTTTTTATGACAAGTTTTGACAAAAAAACTTTTGTCAAAATATAGAAAAAATTCTTAAATATAAGATAGGAAAAGTTTTCAAGATGCGAAAAGTTTCAAATTATTTTTAGAAAAATTGGATTTTACGTACTTTTACGAGTCTTTACTTGCTCGTTTAGTCAACCAGGTCTTAACACCTCCATCCAGTACTCAGTACCTACCTTACCTATATAATGAAAAATTTTGCTCTTATATACACTGTCAAGCCCTGAGGCATCATTTCAAATATATTTTTTCCATTTACTTTGCTCATAACCTTATATTATTATAGTACAAAAGTATCTGTACTTAAAAGTATCTGTACTTATAAAACTGAACTAATGTGAGTTCATACTTTCCAAGTATAGATTATATTATAGTACATGTACATGTATAAAGATTAGAAAAAAAATCTCCATTATACAGATACTCTGTATAAGTAAGGTACTATATAGCTAAAGTATACTGTACTATAGGTACTATGTAGCAATTCCCAACAAAAATAATCTGAAATACTCGCAGTCAGTTCCAAATTATCCATCACATTCACATCTACTAATACCAGTAAATTTTTTTAAAAAAAGCTCTCTACTACTACAGATACTACTGACAGATACTTTTGTAATCATCTGACAAAATTACAAAATAGTTAAAAACCATCATAATATTCAATTAATTATACCAGTGAGTATTCAAGACACACTACAAGATATACCTATTTGAAAAAACATGACATAATAGTCCTGTAAGACTGTAAAAAATAAAGTAAAATCGAGTCTCGAACGAGTTCTGTAGGTTTTTAATGTGCATTTTGGATATCTGATTGTTTTTTTTGGCGATTTTTATCTTTGTAATTCTGTATAACCCTGTATACTCGTATAGTAAAGCAAATAGAGTCTATACTCGTAGTTGATATACAGCAAGATAGGCCAAATTATACTTTCAAATTTGAATAGTTCAACTGCCATAATAATTTTATATTTTTGTGAATCATAAACCGGAAATAAGGTGTATATTATACGAGTATCTATAATTGAAATATATTATACAGAATACTATTGACATGAGAGTGTAATTTAGAAATTTTAGGTGGACCATTTCCTATTACTTAATAAAAAATTTAAAACTCAGTTTTTGTGTTCTGTTCTTCTGTTCTGTCAAATATTTACATAAGAATTTGGATCATAATTATTAAGGTAAATACAAGTAGGTTGAGTATTTGCACATTAAATTAGCACTAATAAATTTTGAAATTTTAAATTTTTTCTAGATGGATAGAATACTGTGTTTATCTATATTGATACTAGCCAATTTTTGTGTAAATATCAATTCTGCTAGTACTAAAACCGTAGCCAAATTGAAATTTGCAGATTTTTCAGAGAAATGTAAAATACCGAAAGTTGGTGAGCTCGTACGAACTCATGAGGAATGTGATTCTTCCAAGGTAAGATTTTTGATTTATAAAATAAAGGGTATATTCGGTTTTCAGGCCTCATATAAAGGCCAGAAAACAAGGATATTTTTTTTTAGCTTTTTTGACATTTTATAAGATTTTAAAATTTTGGAATTTTGAATAGGGACTTGTGTGTCAAAAATACGGGGCTGGAGAAATGTGTGGATGTCCTATACAATCAGTTTTAAGGTATTTATTTTAAAAAATTAAAAAGGGTCTATTTGCAGGATATGATAAACCTCATATAAAGGCCAGAAAACCCATAAGAATCCAAAGATATCCTTTAGAAAGACCGTAAATTATGCCAAAAAATTGCAAAAGCGATCAAAAACCATTTAAAAGTCATAAAAATTGAACTTTTAATTTAAAAAAATCAATATTTTTATACTGAATCTAAAGGATATCTTTGGCTTTCAGGTCTTTGCATGATAAACCTCATATAAAGGCCAGAAAGCCCATTAGAATCCAAAGAAATCCTTTGAGTTTTTAGGCATATCCTCTAGTAAATATAGAAAATTTAGAATTTTTATAAAATTTTTGTCTTTTTATAGTTGGGACGAGGTGTCGAAAGAATGTCGGAGGAAAGTTGGTACAGAATGTTCTCCAGCTGAACCAGAGGCTTTGAAAGAGATTCCATTTAATTTTAAATGTCATCAAAGGGCCTATTGTAGGTCGGTCGATTTCACCTCTGAAGAGACTGGAGGAAAAGGTACAAAAATTTTATAAAATTTTCAAAATACAAAGTCGAAATTCTTCAAAATTTAGAAAAATTGCAGTTCTTTGCTAATACTATTCAGTAATTTGTGTCAAAGTTCGAAATTTTAGTAGATTTTGGTCATAATTTCTAAAAAATGTATCCGAATTCGTCCATTTTTTAAAGAAATTTTGCGAATTTTAAAAGATTCTTATAGCAGAAATTTTAATTGAACTTTCCGTGAAATTCTGTAAAATTCGCGTGGGATATAATCTCATTTTAATGATCTAATCTTGCATAAATTTGGCCTGATTCTACTATGTAGATAGTGTATATCTACAGAATCAAGATAAGTTTAGAAATCTGCAAATATTTTGACTCTTTCTACTTCCTACTCAAGTATAAATTAATCAAAATACTGCAAATTGTATATTTTAAAGGATATCTTAGGGTTATAATGGGCTTTCTGGCCTTTTATGGGGTTTAACATACAAAGGCCTGAAAGCCGAATATACTTTGGAATTTGGATAAAATACCTACAAAAATAGCATCGAATTTGCCAAATCTAAAGCCGGATTTGTGAAACTTATTTTGATAGAATTGAATTTCTTAGAATATTTTGCAAATATCTAAGGATAAGTCTAATAAATAATAGGCAAATTCATCTATTTCCGAATTTCGATTTCCACAACCACAAACTGAAATCCGGGATTTCAAAAAACCCTATATACCATAGGGAAATTGAAAAAACTGATTTTCAATTTCAATTTCATTCATTTCAATTTCATAGATTTACATTGCACAAGTACGATTAATAAGGGCCTTTCCATATTAAACCTCATATAAATGCCAGAAAGCCCATTAGAACCCAAAGATATTTAAACATTAGTCAATACTGTTTTGATGCAAAAAATTCCAAAAATTGACTAAAATTTTGGGCTCAAACTGCAGAAAAACGGCCAAATTGTCAGGTTTTGATCAAAATTTTGGAATATTTGATTTCAAAATCTAAAGTACCCTACCTATATATTTGGCTTGCAGGCCTTTACAATCAATGTTAAATCATATATAAAGGCCAGATAATCCCAAGATATAATTTTATATTTTTTTTTGAAATTTTTACAGAATATCGTTATTTGTGTGACTGTAGAGAAGGCTATACATCTCACGATGACCGTGGCCTAGGCTCCTGCGTATCAGTCGATGGTTCCAGTGACATCGGCTCAACCTCGTCCATGTCCATCGTCACCTGTCTACTCCTAATCCTCTCACACTATATCCTGACCAACTAGCCAGACCCATGGACACATCACATCTAATGGTACCATAAAATAAAAGGATCAAATTCTGACTCAAATTGTGATCAAAAATTCAAAAAAACAAAAATGAAATTCCAAACTACATCACAAAAAAAAGCCTACAACGAAAAACGTAACAAAAACTTTCCAAAATGAGATGCCTTATCTTAATCTTGTACATTAATATAAGTAGATATATATCATATAAAAGTTAATGTGTCTTATCCTTAGTTTAGGTAAATAGAACATGACAAATTTTTTAGAATATTTAATCGCGTGACATGGGACTATAAAGGTATATTTCTTAAAAAAAGACAATTTTTTTTATTAATTCTTCAGTACCTACCTACCTACATCATATTATGATTCATGACAAAATTCCATTTTTAAGAAAAAGTTTTAAATCCAAATTAGCTAGTCAATTAGCATCACAATACAGGTAATACTGATAATAGAATTGACAATTCCTAATTTTAATTATATTAGATATAAGAGGTCAATTTATGGGTAACATGTGTATACTGTATAATTTGCATTTAACTATAATTAGTATAAGATAATTAAAATCAGACCTGTGTCCTAAAGACACTTAAAGTTAGTTAATTATTGTGTATTTGACATGTGGATTTTATGCTTTAATTTAATGTGGTTTTAATAGGATAATTGAGTTCTTTGATACTTGACACTTAATTAGTTTTGTTCATTTCTACTCGTATAAGTAATATGTAATGATAGCCAATTTTTATTTGATGTTAGCGAGTGCTAACTTTATTTTAATAGCTTATACTTATTACAGGCATTTACAGGGTTCTCCAGGGTAAATGTGATCACTAAATCGGCTAAAATTTAGCATAATTTTAAATAATTTAAGGATATCTTTGGGTTATAATGGGCTTTATGGACTTTACATGATGTTTAAAGACCTGAAAGCCAAATAGATCCTTTAGATTTTTAAAAAATTGATGAGAGATTATATAAATTCAAACATCCTGGGCCTAAGAGTGTCTTTAATTCTCAAAAGTTGACCTTTTAAGTTAGGGTCAAATTAGTAAAGGGTAGGATAAGTATTTATAGAAACTAGGGTCATTCAAAAGAGCGAAAAATTGGTCAAAAATATTGGTCATTTTTCTCGAATCTTTTTGTAAATTGTAGATTGTAGAGTACCCTACTTTATGAGATCACATTTACCCAAATTTCAGAATCTACTAAATCAACTGAATTTAGATTAAAATGGCTTTTTCCATTACTTTGTAAATAACCACAAAGTCCATTATACATATTTTATTAATTTGTAAATTTAATAGGTCAAATTGAACCAAAAAAAAATCAAAAAACACAAAATTTTCTTTTAAAATTTCTAAATTTTCTAAGATCAAAAGAACTTAAAATTTTGAATAAAATGCCCAAAAAATGCCTAAAAATTGTCAAAATGTCTAATAAATGTCCACAAAATGTTCAAAAATGCCCAAAAAATGTCATAATTTTGAAGTTCTTCAGAATCAGTTCTGGAAATGCCTTGAAAATCTCCAGAATATTCACACCCCTAATCTTCGTTTCCCGAAAATTTCTAAAATATTGACAATTTTGACAATTTTTTTTTGAAATTTTTGACAATTTTGACAATTTTTTTGAAATCTTGGACATAGAAGGATCAATTAGCCAAATGACCTAAAAAGTATACTTTAAAAATTATAAAATGTTCATGTTTCTATACACTAATATAACTTAAGTAATAATTTTAGATTTTTTTAAGGACTTTTGGGCGTTAATAATCCTTCAAGTTAATGAACTTTATGATTATGAGATTTACATATTTGGCACAATGAATAAAGGAATTATGTATTGAAAGGGTTTTTTTTATGATTATTTACGATGGTTTTATGATTGTTCAAAGTATTATATACTTAGATATGTTTGTATAGAAAGACTAGGTTTTATTTTGGTGTAAAGTTTACACACATGGTCCCATGTCAATTATCCTTGAAATCTAAAATGTTATATTTATTTATAATGAAATTTTGTACTTAACTTTTTAAATTAATGTCAACTTTACTCTTTAATGGACTATTTTTATAATGAAAATGTTTGAAAATACGAGAAATAAATCTTTATTAACAATTTAAAATTGACATTGACATTGTATTGGATTGGACATAGCATAAGTAGTGTATATAAGGGTTCTACATTTCAATCAGTTTAATTTAATTGACTTTAATTAGCAGATTTGAGCAGGCATTTTTTTCCCTTCGAGTGCTGCTACGATATTTTGAGATGTTAAAACTGCCATTCCAGTTCGAGTTTGAACTGTTGCTGAGCCCAAATGAGGAATTACAACTGCAAAAATTTTTAAAAAATTAGTAAAAATGCTATTGTAGCATCTAAATAATCAAAATTTTCTCAAAATTTTCAAAATTTTCTCAAAATTTGGCTATATTTTAACTTATAACAGGAGAACCGACCAGTATTATGGCAATTTTTTGCGAATTTTTGATATATTTATGTAAATTTATGATTAAACTTTCTTAAAAATGCAAAATTTTGACGAAAAAGTACATGAAAAGATATGCTAAATCGTTCATTAAAAATAGCCAAAATTTTAGCAAAATTTTGACTATATTTCAATTGATGACTTAAGATAACCGATCAGTAGTGACAATTTTTGCGAGAATTTGTCATTTTTGTGTAAATTTTGGATTAAACTGGGTAAAAAAGCAAAATTTTGATGAAAAATCACTGAAAAAATGTTCAAAATGGTTCAAATTTACTAAAATTTTAGCAAAATTTTTACTATATTTCAATTGACTTGAAAACTGATCAGTATTATGACAATTTTTTGCTAAAAAGTCATTTTTGTGTAAATTTTAGCTTAAACTGGTCAAAAAAGTAAAATTTTGACAAAAAATCGCATGAAAAAATGTTCAAAATGGTTCATTAAAAATAATTAGCAAAAATTTTAGCAAAAAACTTCGAAAAATCAAAATTTTTCTGTAAAAACTCTGAACTAATTTGAACCAAAAATATAACACAAATTCAGACAAAAATCTTTGACATTTTAAGATTTTACTTATCGTAAGTTTTTAATGAAATTTTGGCCAAAAAATTGTGTAAAATTTGCTCATTTTTAAGAGAACTTACCACAATTTGGTAATTTAGTAAGCTCATGATCACGAGGTAAAGGTTCAGGTGTCATAACCTACAAAATAAGTTGAAAAAAAGTAAGGTAATTAAATAACAATTTATTTTTTTATCATCAATCATCGTATTATACTGTATATTATATTACATCAAGTCCAGCTGCAAATATTTTTTTCGATTTGAGTGCATCAATAAGAGCTGGTTGATTCACCAAACCTTAAAATAAAATCAAAATATTATTATGATCAAATATCACCAATCTCTAAATAGTAATCTGTTTCTACTCAATCTCAATTATCTCAAAATTTGAAATTAATGGTCCTTGAAAGTGATTTGAACCAACTTTATACTCAAATTTAGCTCGCTTTCTACACTCTACAAGATAAAATTTATAAAATATCGAGCAAAATATCAAATTTACAATCAGATTTTTCAACATTTTTCTAAAAAAGCATCAAAAATGACTCCAAAAAAGCTTCTAGAAGACTCTAGATCTAAAAATATCAAATTTGCAGTCATATTTTTCGATATTTTTCTGAAAAAACATCAAAAAACGCCTCCAAAAAAGCTTCTAGTTGATTCTAGATCTAAAAATGTCATATTTACAATCCTATTTTTCGATATTTTTCTGAAAAAAGCTTCAAAAACGCTTTTAAAAGACTCCAAAAGAACTTCTAGAAGATTCTAGATCTAAATATCTCCTAAATTATTCACTTTTTCTGTTTCTACTTACAGCCTGTTTTATATACCTAGTCCGGTATCACCTAGTTCCTAGTAATCTACAGTATCTTTGATATGATATAAGTATCTTGTGGGAGAGCTTTGAAGTTCACTTAATTTCATTACATTACATTACATAGAAAAAAACTGTAGATCTGATTAAAAATTGGTTTTGGTTTTTGAATACTTACATGTACTTATATACAGTACTGAATTCGAATGCCTTTAAACTGTGTAATTACTTCAAGACTTGAAGATAAGGTTAGACCTACTAATAATAGTATTAAATATGAGATCATTTTAAATTCAAATACCCTATATAGTAGAAATATCTATTAGTATTAGGTACCACAATTATCAAGCCTAATATTTCTCATATCTCACTAACTTTTCTAAATATTTCTGGTTTCCATTATTTCACACTTTGAGTTTCACAGACAGAGATTAACGATTTATCTGACCTGTTTCACATATTATCATATAGTATCCTAGTATCTTGAATTCTTGAATAAAAAAATTTCCAATTCTATCTACCTTACTACCTACCTACACTTGATAAGCCTTATCTAAACAGTTTGTTTACAGAATGTTTTAGATGATAATTGCATTTCCTCAATAATTTAAGCTGCCTGTAAATAAACAGACAGTAAAAAAAAATAAAGTTCACATACCTCCCCTTGAAGAGTTGACTGCAATGACATATAAAGACAATGACATATTATAAAGACAATGACATATAAAAACATTTTAAATCGAGATATTGACATTTTTATGTTAAATCTTCGTATTTTATTCGTTTATCTTCGTATTTATAATCTTCGTCATGATAACCTCTAATAAATCTTACCAAAAACGCAATTGGGCTTCATGAGGGAAAAAGCACGTTCGTCGAAAATCTCACGAGTGTCCGAACTTAAGGCTGCTGTCACAATCAGGAAATCTGACTCACGGAGCATTGTATCAAAATCAACAAAATCAGCACCTTTAACTACAAAAAAAAAACACATTTTATTTTAGAATTTTTGCTTGTTTTTACATATTCTGCATAGCTATAGATAAAGTACGTCTGTTGTCAAAGAACCTACAGACAAAAGGCCTACAAGCATCAAACCTACAAAAAGACAAAGGTCCTACAAGACCAATGTCCTACAAACAAAAGCCTTTAGCCACATTTGACCAAAAAGACAAATGTACAACAGACACATGGCCTACAGATCTCATTCTAAGATTTATTTGTAGGCCATTTTTGACCTACAATATCAGCAGTTAGATGTATTGTCTGTAGGTGCTTAGCCTGTAAGCCATTTGTCTCTGTAGGCCTTTCATCTGTAGGACAAGTGTCGGTAGGCCTATTGTCTGTAAGTTCTTTTTTGTAGGCCCTTTGTCACAGAACCAGAATATCAAGCTAAAAATCCTATATTTATTTCAAACATCAATAGATAATCTGGATGCAGCCTTGAGATTTGTAAATATTTAATTTAATTTAGGTAATACCTAAGCTTTGAAAAACCAGATTTTGGCTCAATTTTCATTTAGGCTAAATTTAGGTATTTCAAAGCTGAAAGGAAATATACGATTATGAAATGATATTTAGGTACATTTAGATATCCTAAATACCTAGTTTTTTTTTGCTAATTTCGTATTTGCTAAAATGTCCTACGATTGAAAGATATTCCTCAATTACTTACTTTAAAATGGTTAAAATGGGTATAAAGAACTGTCTTTTTTCAAAATTTAAACTTGAGTTATCTCGTATAAAAAAGCATGTTGAGCTTCAACACTTCCATACTTACAGATAGTCTAGTCACTTTGTGAACTTATTTGTTTGAAATAATTTTTTTTACAAGATTTAAATCTTTAACTTTAGCTAATAGTTAATAGACCTTTTGCTTTCATTACAATCTCAAGCT
>JAQIXA010004874.1:0-10452 GCA_034699045.1 Nanhermannia cf. coronata Gr-Ori-00579 | reverse complement strand
AATCAGCACAAAATTTTGGGTCTAGCAAATGTCATTATTTGAAAATAAAAAAGTTCCACTAGACCGCCTTCCCTCTTAAGTACTATATAACTCTTAAGTTTAAGCCCACATGTATAATCTTCGAGAATATTCGAAAATCGTGTCAGATCATAAAATTTGAGATAAAATTGTAATAATTTATTTATGAATTATGAGCTCAGATTTGAAAAATTTAAATTACCATATTTTAACAAGACCGATTTAATCTCATCCCTATTTGGTTGAATATACCCATATGTTTTTGGTCAAAGTTACCTATATTATCTAATAAAATTTTATTTTTTAAAAATCCTAGCCTAAACTAAACTAAAAATATTTTGGATTTTATTCATATACGGGTAAATTCGGATCAAAAATACTAGAGGTAAAAGTAAATTCAACCAAAATAGGGATGATATTAAACTTGTTTTAGATTTATATTTTCTATTAAATATCTATTTCAACAACAAGTGTTTAAAACTGGAATTTTAACATAATACTTATTAGACTTCTTATATAAAGACAATTCTAAAAATGATTACTATGTCTATAAAGGCAATGCTGTTATATAGAGGTAAATTCAGCAAAATTATAAAAAAAATTTGAATTTTAAAGACTTGTAATTTAATGAAATATCGTTTCATTTTTTTCAAAATAGACATTTTCTACTATTTTAATGTCAATCAATGTACAAAGGGTTTATATGTTAAACCTCATATGAAGGCCAGAAAGCCCATTAGAATCCAAACATATCCTTTAACCTTAATTTTTTTACTTGGAAAATTTTATTTTGGTGCAAAATAATAGGCAAAAATCTAATTAAATCCCCTATTTTGAATGATCATACGTGAGCTATCAAGATGTTCTAAATTTGTTAATTTGTCTATACTTAATTAAAGGCATGTTTCTTTAGTGGTAGATTAGGGATAGTTTGATTTTTTTTTTAGAAATTTAAACGCTCAAGATACCTAAAATACGGGTATATGTCTCGATTTAAAAATTTGAATTCATTATAATTTGAAAATAAGCTTACCAAATTATATAAAAACTTTCAGATCTATCCCTAATCTACCTCTATTTTATACTCAATATAGTAAAATTAATGACTTAATACTTAGTATTAGGTTCTGGCAAATAAACTCAAGAGATAATAAGACAATTTGCATAAATCTTTTGTCTCATTCAAAAGAACAAAAAATCGCAGAAAATAGTATGCTTTTCTGTACTATCAGTATGATAAGGGTTATTGCCCGTCTGTAAAAATTAATTTCCCGTTTTTTAGGTCAATTTCGTACATTAAACTTATACATATAGAGAGCAGCCTCGAGAAACCGAAAACTCAAATTTTAATGGATTTTTTCGAATAAGGACAAATGTATCTATATTTATAGTACCCTACATATTTATTTATATGTTTCAAGTCTAATCTAATCCTTATATATTATCTTAAAGTGTAGTTTTGTGCCACTCTGTATATCTAATCTTAAGCATTTACTGATATAGAAAATATTTGAAATGAAATAAAAAGTCTACTTTTTATTTCTTCTATGTAGAAATATTTTGAGTCTGAGCCAACTACATATACCTATATGTATAGTAGATTGAGATAAAAAGTAAACAAGAAATGAAATGAATACTATCTAGTACTTTTAATTGGGCCAAATCAACTTGTATTTAAATCATTGAAAAGGCTAAAAATTGCGAATTTTTGACAAATTTTATTAATAAAGTAATAGCTATTTTATTATTTGTATTCGGTTTTCAGGTATTTAAATTTTAATCCTCACATATAAAGGACATAAAGCCCCTTTAGAACCCAAAGATATCCTTTAAAAAATCATAAATTCTGTCAAAAAAATTGCAAAAACAATCAAAAACCAAAATAAAATTCATAAAAATTCAACTTTAATAATCAAAACAATCATATATTTTTATACTGAATTTAAAATATGTATTGAATTTTCTAAGCCTTTGCATGTTAAACCTCATTATAAAGGCCAGAAAGCCTATTAAAACCCCAAGATATTCTTTCTAAGCTAACTGAGTGTGCCGTTATACAGAGGTTTATGTGTAAAAAGAGCAAAATCTTGCTTAAAACGCAAAAAAAAGAGAATTTTTGAGCTTTTTTTTTGTCAAAATTAATTGTTTAAGATTGGCATGGTCCAAGTCAAAATGAAATGACGTGAGGCTGATAGACTTGAATTTTTTTAAAGCCGGATATTTATACTTGTATAACCCTAAATAAGTATAGTGAATTAAATTAATGAAATTTCGGCTCGACCTTGAGGTTTAAGGCCATTTTTTGCACTTTAAATCTGTTTTTTTCGGTTTTTTCCAAGGCCTGACTCATACCTATAGTTAACTAACTACTAGATATTAGTATAGTACTTGGCTAATCAATCTATTTTTAATTTTTTCCTGTCATTATTTACACATGTAATTCTATATGAAAAACCACAAGGTATACCATTGAGAAAAAAATTTACATTTTAAAATAGACATTACGAGTACAAGGCAAAAAATCAAACTTACATTTTTGATGGGCAATTTGCAAAAATCGCACCGAGGTGAAAAGAGATTGTGCCTGAAACAAAAAATTTTGAAAAAAATTAAAAATTTGTAAACTATTTCTGATATTTTTCAAGTTGTTGAAATATGAAAAAATTTTGGTAAAATTTTTTTTCAATTGAGGAGCGAAGCGAGCACTTTACTAAAGAGTAGTTAATTAAATCCTAGTAAAAATATTTGAATTTACCAATCATCTTCGCAATACAGTTTCCCATCCTTTGAGTAGTAATCATCTGGTCTCAAATTTTTGTCACAAACACTGAAAAATTTCAAAATTTACCAAAATTTCAAAAATTTCAAAATTTCGATAGATATCCTACCTGCAACTGAAACATTCAGGATGCCAAGATTTTCCAATAGCATTTACAACTCGCTGGGGAAATGAAATTTTTTTAGTTAAAAATTTGCAAATTTTCAAAAAAATTCAAAAATTTCATTACATGTTTGTCAGTTATAGGTGCTGTACATCGAGCACAAGGTTTCATAAATAACCGATTCTATAAAATACACATATTATATATATCTATATAGATATGTAAATTTTGAAATTTCCCGCCAAAACTTACATAGTCATCAACGCAGTAAAGCTTGCCATCTTTTTCCCGAGAATCCCCAGGACCCAAATTTTTGCCACATTCAGAGCACTAAAAAACGCAATACAATTTTACAAATTTTTCTTTCAAAATCTCATACACTTACATTGTGACATTGTGGATGAAAATTTTTCCCATGTGCATTGATCATACTCTGCAAAATCAAAAATATCAAATTTTTGCTAATTTTTGTAAATTTTTGTCACATACATTGGGATCTGTAATAGGCTGACTGCAAAAATTGCATTTTGGCGAAAAGAGTCGATGCTAAAAATTTCAAAAATTTCAAAAATTTGTTAAATTTTCTTTAATTTTTGTCAAAATTTCACAAATATTTGCCAAAATTTCATTAAGTTTTGTCAAAATTTCACAAATATTTGCCAAAATTTCATAAAAATTTGTCTAAAATTGTGCTTACAAAATCGTCAAAACAGTAGGGTTTATTGTTCTTTTGAAGAAAATTATCAGGGCTCAAAATCTTCTTACATTCGGTGCATTTGAAGCAACTAAAATATCATAAAAATGCTTAAATTTTGTAAATTTTTGCAAATATTTTGCACAAAAATAGCCTTACTTTGGATGCCAGTCCTTGCCCATGGCCCTAGTTGGTGTCTGTTATTTATTAGTACAAAAATAATAATTAAATTTGATAAATTATCACTTTCCTCGTATGTTAAACTTACGGTAGTAATTGGGTAATTACAGCCTCCACATTTGGGCATGAAAAGTCGATTCTAATTAAGGCATAGCGTAATTATAGCAGTTATAAATTTAATTATACATTTTGAACATACGTAATCGTTTTCACAGTAGGGCAGGCCATTTTTCTCCCAAAATTTGTTGGGATTTAGCTGGACAGAGCATTCCGTACACTTGAAACACCTTCAAAATTTCAAAAATTTCAAATTTTTTCAAATATTTTGTATAATTTTGAATGGAACAAGGGGGGTGTTATGCAGAGTGTTTTTTATTTGACTTAAAACGCCTTCAAAACTTCAAATATTTCAAATTTTTTAAAAATTTTTGAATAGAATAATATGGGTTTTATACAATTTGTTCACTTTTCGACTTAAAAAACCTTCAAAATCAAAATTTTTGAAAATAGAGGGGGGGTTATACAGGGTGTTTTCATTATTTAACTTAAAACACCTTCAAAATTTAAAAAAATTGAAATTTTTTTTAAATTTTTTGAAAATTTTCAAATAGAATAATGGTTTTTTTATACCGGATTAGTTTATATAACTTACCGAGGATGCCATTTTTTCCCCATAACAAATATCCCACTGCCCTATATACAAAATACAAAATGTTTAAAAATACTTTTTTGTAAACATGTGTTTTGTTTTTTGGTGCAATTTTGCATTTTTTAGGTCTTGAATTACTTTGTAAACAAGATTATATAAAGCTTTTAAGTAAATTTAAACTCATCTCTATTTTAGTTGAATTTACCCCTATACTATACTTTTGGCCTAACTTTGCCCTTTACATAATTTTTTAAAAATCCTAACCTAAATATAAGGGTTAATTCAACCAAAATAGGGATAAAATTAAACTAAAGTCAAATGTACTTACATCTGTGATAGGCTTATGACAGTGAGAGCATTTAGAACTGAACAGATTGTGCTAAAATTTAAGAAAAAATTCAATTTTTGTAAAATTTTGGCAAAATTTTAGTCAAGTTTATTTAAAATTTACATAGCAGGGATGGCAGTAGGGCTTTGAATCTTTTTCCATGAATTTATTTGGGTCCAAAACTTTTCGGCATTGAGTACATCTAAAATTTTTGAAAATTTTTGAAAATTTTCTATATTTGAAAATTTTGAATCTTACTTGAAGCAGTCTGGATGCCAAATTTTTTGCATAGCATGAATATAATTCTAAAAAATTCAGAGACTTGAAAATTTGTAAAATTTGAAATATTTTCAACTTACATCTCGAAATATATCAGCTCCACATCCGGCACAAGGTGGTAAAAATAGTTCATTATAGCCTAAAATTTTCAAAAATTTGGAAAAATTTCAAAAAATTTGAAAATTTTTATATAAAACTTACAATATTTGCAATAAGGCTTTTGATCCTTGCCAATGTAATTGCTGGTTTTCAGCTCGATTTTACAGTTTGCACAGCAAAAATGCCTAAAAATTCCAAAATTTAGCAAATTTTTATAAAAAATTTTGAAATTTACAACTTACTCTGGATGGAACATTTGGTCAAGAGCAGTCACCATCTAAAATTTTTATAATTTATAAAATTTTGAAAATTTTGGAAATTTTTTTGTACTGGTCCAATGATGCCTTCATTACAGATACAGCAAGGTCCTTTGACTGGTGGTGGGGTGTATTTGTAATCCAAATGATAGCTTGTAAAGTTCCAATCATCGTGGTCATCTAAATTTTGAAAAATATAATTTTTTCAAATTTTTCGAAATTTTGAAAATTTTGGAAATTTTGGCTGACCGTTGATCGAATGTTCTGGCTCCTCATTTGGCTTCGTATTTAAAATCTTTCTGTAAATAGCTGGACTTTTCTCTGGTTTTGGTGGTGGATAATTTTCCTTCTCAAAATGGACCTAAAAATTTCCATAAAAACCGAAATTTTACAAATCTTCGAAATTTTGCAAAAATTTATAAAAATTCAGACCTGTTTTGGAGGTGGCGGCGGGGGGAGTGTTGTTCCCCGCCGACTGATCGTCTCCATTTTATCGAGAGTTTTGTCTGAAAATTTCCCAAAAATATCACAAAAATTACCAAAGATTTTTAATTTTTTATCATCATTTGGCAATAGGTAAATTAATGGTTTATTTTATATTTATAGTTAGTTAATTCAAAAGTATCAGGACTTAATTAGGAATCTGTTAAGCAAAAATTTGATTAAAATTAAATTGTGATTAAATTATAGGTTCATAATAATAGCGTGTCGGCCCTAAATCACCAAAACCAAAATCTCCAATGCTCAAAATCTCCAAATTTCAAAATCTCCACTAAATATCTCCAAATTCCTAATTTTTTGTATTTAGAAATTATCGATATTTATTGAAGATTTAGTGAATTGGAAATTTTGAGATTTTGGGCATTGGGGGGATTAAGGCTTTGAATCAATATAAAGAGTTAGTTTAAATAAAATCAAGTTTTAAAGGATGTATTAGGCTTTCAGGTCTTTATACTATATTAAACCTCGTATAAAGACCAGAAAGCACATTAAAATCCAAAAATATCCAGAAGGTAAATCAAGATCTTAAAAATTACTATATAACGATATTCCACTGTATTAAAATTTAAAAATATACAAGACACAAGCCCTTAAATTACAACAAATTGTAAATAATTTTACAAGCTTAACATGCTGTTTGTCGGCCCATAAAATAGTTTCTAAAAAAATTCTATTTCTGAAAGTGTAATTTCTTATCGTGTAGGTAATTTATGATTTTTTTATTTTGCAAAATCGCAAACTCATGCAAAAACCCATGCAAAAGTACAATTGCTTTTTTTTTTAATTTTCGATTTTTTTCTTACCAAAGACCATCTTAATAACCCAATTTGATTATTTACACCAGGACTTTGAAATCTTGAATGGATAATTTTAAATGGTCGTAATTTTCGTATTTCTTTTATAAAAAAAGCCTCAGGTTGGATTTTAAGCACCTTTTTTTTGTGGGGTGGAGTTTCAGTTGATTTCTTTTTATGGGAAATTTAAGCACTTTTTTTTGAAGATTTTTAAGCCCAGCCCTAGTGTTCTTTTAAAAAACATTCATTCAAATCAGATTTATTTGTAAAAATTATACAATGAACTAGGTCACTAGGGGTAGATTATGGATAGTTTGGAAGCATTTTCAAAATTTAGCTAGACGTTAGGCCATTTTTAGAACATATTTTAGACTATTTTTTGACCATTTTTAGACCAAATTAATGCCATTTTTGACCACTTTTGGAAATTTTCGTTCGTTTTTGGCTATTTTTTGACCAATTTTAATTTCCTTTGGGCTATTCATTGACGATTTTTAACCTTTATTAGACTAAATACTATCAAATATTTATCAAATTTCTCTAATTTTGACACAGAAATTTCATATATTTGCGAAATGGCCAAGATACTCTTAAAAAAGTGATCATAAAAGCATTTGATTTGTGTCTATAATTTTCAGAAAGGTTCCAAACTGTCCCTAATCTACCTCTGGTGTATACTATTTAATATTAATTATTTATTTATCTAGGCTAACTAAAAGAAACTAATTGTAATTTTACATTGACAATGAACGAGAACTTTCTACATAAAATTCTACAAAATTTTAGCTACATCTAATAAGACTATAATGTATCTACATAAATTCATAGACATGGACTGAAAAATAATCAATTCAATAACAAATTAACATTTTAATTCAAAATTACATGTAAATTTTTGAAAAATATCAATGCTAAAACTACAAGAATTTCGAAAATTTTAGATTTTGATTCAAAATTTTCAACATGGTATAGTGAATCAATTCAGATATTCAAAAGTATCCTAAAAAGATATATTCGGGTTTCAGGCCTTTGCATGTTAAAGCTCATATATAAGCCCATTAGAACCCAAATATTTCCTTTAAAGTATCTTGAATTTTATAATTATACTCGGTAAATGAATCTCAATCAAAAATATCAATATTCTTATAAGATTTATAGCATGGAATATTCATTAAAAAAATCCAAAAATTTCAAAATTTGATTCTCTAATTTAGATCTCTACTTTAGCGTATTCCAAAAAAATGAGAAAATTTGACTAATAGTAGATTGCTAAAATAAATTTCTACAAGACCCAAAATCTAGAATCATCCAAAAAATTTCACTTTTATATATATAGCTAGCTAAGCTTGCATTTCCCCAAATTTTAGTAAAAATTCAGCTTTTTAGAAGCTTTAATTTCTAAAAATGTTTCTTCTTTTCTAAGCCTTACCCCTTAACATGACCACCAAATTTTGCAAAAATTTTGAAAAAATTTAAACTTACCAATATGTCCGTGACTGCTCATTTTACCCCAAATTTTAGACTAAATTAAAACCAAAAAATTTCAAAGTCACTAATAAACGAAAACCAATTAATAATGTAAATTCACTGTAATTCAAAGAACAATAGCACTCTATATACTGATACTAAAATAATAGTTGGCTAAATTTTGAAAAAAAAAAATTTGCAAAAATTTGTGAAAAATTTGCAACAGTTGTGCTTTGGCTCGTATTGTGTAGTTGACTGAAAGTGTTGGGATAAACCTACACGGCTTTTCTTGGCTCCAAAAAAATCTCTAATATCTTATACATGGTTCTTATGGAAGATTTTCCTTATGGGATTTAACATGTACTACTGATATACTTGTGAGTATATGTGCTGTGTATTGAAGCCTTGTCCTTGCCTAATATTTTATATGGCACGGAACTCGGGTGCTAAAAATACCCACTGATTCGAATTTGCCAATTTTTTAACTATTTTTTTTCAGTTTCAAATACACTTGTCTTATTATGCTTAAACACATACACCTATACATACATCCTTTAAACAAGCAAAAATATCACCATGTTTATGAAAAGTAACTGGAAAAAATTCAAATTTTCAATAAAAACTATAATCACTCAATATTTTCTAATTACTAAAAGAGATTCTGTCGTTATAAAAACATTAAGTATGCCGTTTTTGGAACTTGAAAACGTTCTATAAACTATTTAGGTCACGATTTAATTCATTAAACTTACAAATATTTTGGCTTTAAAGCTTTTTATTGCTCATTATTAGCCCGTTTTTAGCCATTTTTACACAATTTCTATAAATTTTAATACCATTTTTATCTCAGAATGACTTAAAATACAAAATTTAAGGTCGTTCTTGATTATTTTTTGACCAATTTGATTTTCTATGGGCTAGATTTTTAATTTTTATCCATTTTTTTTAAGCATTTTTCTATTATGCTTTGCGTATATTTTTGGTATATACGAGTACTTACTTTCTCGAATAAAAATTATAAAAATGACGTTTTTGAAGCCAAAAACTTAAATCAATTCAGTTTAAAAAATATGCAAAATATTCAGAGTTAAGATTCAACATAGTTACTAAAATTTGGCATTAAAATTCAAAATTGTGACAATTTTATAGACTTCACTACCCTAAAAATAAAAAATCTTGATATATACCTAATTTAGATTCTAATCCAATTTTTTAGAATCGATTTAAGTAAAAAACCTAAATAAACGGATATCTTTGGCTTTCAATGGGCTTTCTGGCTTTTATATGAGGTTTAAAATGCAAAGGTTTGAAAATTTTGTAATTTTTAGGAAAAGTGTACGTTTGCTTGATTACTGGTGTCTCTTATGCTTCTTCACATTTAAAAATTTAAATGTGAATCTGAAGTGAAGTTTAACCTATTGGCTTTCTTCTCGAATCAAATCAAGGTTTTTTGAAACCAAACATACCATAATACATATATAAAGTACCATATATTATATAGAATAATATACATTATGTTCTTATAGATATACTCCGTATATATTAGTTAGAGAACTAACTTAAAAATTTGTGAAAAATCGGGTCTATTTACTAGGTATGTATTATTTACTTAGGTATTTACTACTTATGCTTATGACAAGGTTTGGAGTTTTTAGAGGAAATCGTAAATCCGATTTTTAAATTGGCAAATAAGGCCAATGATCATCCCGAGGGACTTTGGCTTTGTACACTATTTTACCCTAATTTTTAAATAAAAAATTAGGCAAGCATTTATAATTATAAGCGATTTATAATAATTTAGATTGGATATAAAAAACAAAATCCAAACTAGAGAAAATTTTGATGAACAATTGGGCGAATGAAAACAAGTCAAAATATTCCAATCATTTATGTCTCGAATAATGAGTGACATTGGCTTATCTCGAAGCATTTAATTTTTCAAAAAAATCCAATTTTTTCATTTTCTAGTTTTTCCAATTTCATCAATATTCCTCACTTTTGCATTTTTTCTCATTTTTTTATCAATCTGCTAAAATGCGAACTATTTCTACTCAAATTATAATCATTTTGAGGTTCAAGGCTTTTGAAATGGGAAAACTTGCAATGAGAAATGCAAAAGCTGAAAGAAATTTAGGGATTTGGTTTGGCTCTTTTTACATAATTAAACCGAGTACTTTTCTCAATTTTATTTTGTATCTCTCTACAAACACTTTTGCTTTTTATATTACACTAATCTTAAGGGTTAAGGTCTAATTATTATATATTTTTGAATATCTTTTACATAGTTTGTATTATAGTAGGCAG
>JAQIXA010004873.1:0-10452 GCA_034699045.1 Nanhermannia cf. coronata Gr-Ori-00579 | reverse complement strand
AGTCAAATGCTTTTCGAAAGTCAAGAAATATTGCACAAATTAAGAAATTTTTCTTGTCCAGATTATCAAAAAGATACATTGTGTACCATTGTGTAGCTATCTAGTGCTTTAAGTACTACTGGTAGTATGAATGTAAGGTAGGGTAGGGTAGGGTACTTATGTATGTATCTATCATTAAAAATTTGAAAATCAACAAGGAATCATGGTCAAATGAATAGTAGATCAAAGACCTCACAAGTTTAAATAAAAATAATTTCTAAAGCCAAATTAATTTTCAAAAACTTTATAGATATATACTGTATTATATTATATTTAACTAAAAGTATATATACGAATACCTATACACTTCGGACCCAAAGTTTATAAGGCACCTATCCTGATATACTATCTATAATTTTCTCAGTTCATTCTCAATTCAATTGTCAACTAGCTATATTGTTCTGTACATACCTAATAGCTTTTAATTCATTTCCAGTTCATTATTAATAGGCTCCCCAGCACGCAACTAATTATATAAGGTACCTACTTATATAATAATGCATATTACAAAAGTAAAATGCGCTTTTAGCTACAAGTAGGTAGGTATTATGTAGGTATTACATATAGGTACTTACCTAATATCTACCTAGGTATATATATGTATGTACATACCCATACCTAACCTAGGTATGCAACTAATGTATGTATATACATAATATGATGTATAAGTATGATGTAATCTTTTATGCATTATTTGCATAAAATACTAGTAAGTCCCTCTAAAGTAGTAATCTAAATAATTATGCTAAATATTAGCTATATAAATTTTACTAATCATAAATTTTCTATTTGCCTTGCACGTAGCTTAGCAAGCTGTAGCAGCCCAGTATTAAGTCAACCAAATTTTAAAAAAATGTCAAGTTCAAGTTTTCAAAGTTTACAGAAGTAAAAAAAAAAGTGGGGAAATCATTATTTTTGACAATTTTTGCTCATTTGCATATTGTTTTGACTATAATTGACCATGTAAATATTTTATTTTTGGAATTTAGGGGATTTTTGTTCGAAGTAGAAATTCGAAACACAAATAATGATCACAATATTTTATTAAAATCAAATGAACATAAGCACCTTTTTTATTTCATTCTAGTTACTCCTACATATACGGATATTTAATAGGAATAGGATACTCTCATGTAATATCAGTAAGATAAGAGTAGATATAATAGTAGGGTATCTAGTACAATTACTACACACCCTAGCATTTTCTGTACAATTTTTAATGAATGAGATTTATTCTTTTCTACAGGGCCAGCATCTTTAAATTAATTTATTTCAATTTTCAAAGTAAACGCATCCTCTACATTAATTTATTGATATAACAGTAAGGTTTGTATCTAACACTGATCTAGTTATTAATTAATTAATGTTTAATTTAAATTTTGCTTTAGGGTTTGATAGGGTTATCCTTTACTGGTTATAAAATTCATACCTAAACTGGTAAAGGAAGTCCACCCTTAACCTAGCTTAACCTAGTCTTTACAACGAAATTTAACACTGCTTTTATAGTTTTATTAATATAATTCAATGACTTACTAAAGATGAGTAGGGTACATATAAGAAATTAAACCATTATTAAATATGAAATGTAAATATTTAATTTTACCCAATCTAATAAATACTCTTTTGTATCTTAAAATTGTTTTACTACACACTGATTTTTTAGTTCTTAACTTTTAAACAAAAAGCAAATAAGTTGACGCTATTTTATTAATAACACGCGTCTTTTTCTTCAAATATTTGTCAGTAATAATAAAAACTACATACTATGTGATAATCGTAATGTGTGATAATGTGTATATACATAATATTTCTGTCACATCTAAATAAATACGGATATAAGCAAGTATATTGTGTATTCAATATTAGGGTCCTTAAAAAAGAATTAGTGTTAAGAACTTGCATTCATATTTACTTGTAGTGTATTTTAGCTAAGCAGATATATTATTATAAAATTTAGGTGTAGGCATGTTATCGGAAAAGAATTTTAAAATAAAATATTTTAAATTATGTCATCAGTTAAATTTTTAAAGTAGGTAAGGTACATGCTACATACCTACTGGTAGTTCTTATATTAATAAATTACAACATTAGGTATTTGAATACTTTATTTGGCAACAATTAATACCCTACACATAAAAATTGTTCTTTAATTTTTAACTTATTGTTAGGTAAATTATAAATTTTCAAAATATAAATATAGTAATCAAGTAGGCATATTAATAAGTAGGATATTACTATACTTGTAATAAATAAATAATTATATGATATCATCATTTGGAGATCTTTGAAAATATCTATCAGTATGATGCCATAATCTACTGATACAAACCAGCATTTTTGGGACAATATAATCAGACTCAAGATTATAAGTTCAGTAAAATCTCAGGACATTTATAGTAGAACAAAATATAAAATAGAATCTAACTAATAAAATACAATCTATATAATAGGAATCAATAGTATGTATGTACTGATAGCTACTAGTACCCTAGTTGTAATAAAATGCAGATTTTATTATATGTAATACTTGCTTACGATGGGTACATGCATTTATGTCATTTTGCATAGAGATCAAATATTTTGTTTTTATTGAGAAACTTTGTCTTTGTGATATGATTTTATGGCTATGCTACACATTAAATTTCGTATTATATTTGTATGGTAGGTTAAACTTCTGATCTGCTTATTCAGTGCTGAATTTTAAAAATAATAACATAAAAAAAAACTATTAAAATGCACTTTTTTCCTTTATAAGCCCAGTTTTGAAAGACAAGAGATCACATTTGCAAATTAGTCCATTTTGACTAAAGAGCTTTTAATTCCTCATCTAAACTTTTAAACTTCAAAATCATATATTTAAGTCTTGAAATCTAAAATGAAATTTCAAATCCTTTTATTAACATTGGCTCTATTAGTTCTTGGAGTTTTTGGGAAGCATCAATCCTCAAAGGTACTACATATGTATTATATTGATATTGAGACTATCGTATGGTAACTAATTTAAGAAATCTTTAATGATAGTACCTATGTGTTTAAATTTATACTTTTTTTTAAATAGAATGAAGATGACCAGGATCATGTCAGAGCTCGTCGAAATCACAAAATTAATCACGTTTATCCAACAGTTGCTCCAATAGCATATCCTGAAGTTGTTCCAGATGAAGAATATGTAGTCAAGCCTCCTCCAGTTGAACATCATGTATCACACTTGTACCATGGAACAGAAGTCGAAAAGCCATATGTTTCAACTCATGGAGTACACCATCAAATCTCTGATGCTTATACTGCTACTGGGACCAATTATCCAGTTCAAACTCCAGTAGTTGCTTATCCACAAGTTCAAGAAGCTCAAATCCCCTATGAAGAAGAAATCTCCTACGAAGAGACCCCGGCTGCTTCTGTCGTTGATAATCAGGAATATTATTCAGGTTCAGTTTATGAAGAATTACCCTCAAAAGAAACCACGAAACCAAATGTCCCATTAACAAATTATCCATCTTATATCCCATCCTACTATCCAAATTATTATCCTACTTACCCTCAATTTTATTCTCCATATTATCAAAGTCCTAGTCCATATGTCCCTCAAGTCCCCTACTATTATCCACAAGGACCAATTTACTATCCACCACAAGGCTCAGTTTACCCAAGTGCAGCTATTCAAGGGGATAATTCACAATATTCTAAATTCTATAATATTCCTGCATCAACAAGTCAATATGGAGCATATTTACCTAATACTGTAAGTAAAATTAAATTTTTTCAAAAATTTAAGAAATAGTTTGAACTTAAAAATTGAGAAAATTATTAAACTACCTACTTTTAAAAACTTCTAATCTAATACTTGTTATTTTTGTTATTTTTCACAGCCTTATTATTACAATGAACATCAATATACAAGAGATCTTCCTTATTCGATTCCAGAGACTGTAAGTATAGCATGCCTAATAATAAATACAATTAAATTTATAACTATTTGACAATTTAAAAAAAATTTATTAATTCGCAAGTATCCTAACTTGTAGTAATTATTCTGTATATTAAAATGAAATGTATTTTATTGTTTTATAGACCTATGAGGGAGAGGGGGAAGTTGATATGGAATAAGAATTTGGACATTATCTTTATCTATATCTTTATTTACCTATATTTTATTCAATTTGTTCTAATTCCTAAGAAATATTTAACTTGGAAATTTAAAATTTAAAATTGGTTTTTGGCTTGAATCAAACTTAATTTTTAATTGACTATTCGACAAATATATACCTATAAGATAATATTTTGTACTGTTAAATTGAGAATAAAAATTAGTTTTTCAAAACACTTTTTAAATGCTATCTATAAAATTAAAACTGAGTTCTCTTATAAATGTTTAATGAGATAGAAATTGATTATATTTCTCGGATCCTGATTTCTGTTCTGTCTTACTTAATTTGCATAAATATTAAAATAAAATGATTTAAAATCAGACTTAATCCAGCTCTAAATCCTACTTACATAGCTATTGATTGAACATTTTGAACATAAATCCAAATTCATATTCTCTATATAACTATCTATAATATATATCTACGATACATCCTAGAGTTATATTTCACTTTTTAGAACCATTTTAAACTTTTTATTTATGTAGATACTTGTGTATAAATTGCATTCAGATTATCTTGTTCCTGTCTGGGTCTGGCTGGATTAAGAGAGGCGGAGAAATATATAACGTAGAAATATAGAAAAGTTATTCAATCTTGAGATTTCGATGCAAGTAGTTAGTAATAACTAGTAGTGCAAGGATCTTTTCTCGTAAATCATATTCTAATGAACGACCTGCCAAAAGAAACGCCGATTGAAAAGATTGAAAACCCCAATTTATTCCCTACTTTATCAAACCAAACCAAATCATCTTAGCAAAATCTGTTTAAATGTATGATAGAATAAAATATGAATTCATACCTGGTTTTATTCGAGAAAGGTGTCTGTCCCAATCTCTTATTCTTGGGTATATCTAGTTTAGTGATCGTAGAAAAAATTGTTACTCCATTCTTGCCATATTATTAAAAAAGTCAAGTGCTTCGATTAAATCACGCCCAAAGCCCTAGGCTTCACTTTAATCTTAATCTTAACTCTTAATACTGCCAACTAAAGTTAACAAAAAATAATAATTTGTATAAATCTTCAATAATAAAATATAATATTTGCCTTTTTATTTCTCATTTCAAATTCAAAGAAATAGAAAATAAAAGATCAAAATGCTAACTAATGTTTAGTATACTAGTAAGTAGGTATCTACTTTGTAGTAGCTGTACATTCCAATAAGTTTTTTGTCTTAAAAATTATTCCTTATGTAGGCCTGCAAGGCTAGAAGTTGTAAGTTAGGCTTAAAGCTATAAGCAATAAAAAAAATGTAACAGTACCCTACCTCTTGCCTCTATTTAAAGTAATTATAATTTGCATAGCATAAGGAAAAGTAGTCAAAGAAGGTGTAGTCCACAGTCCCAGTATTTATCCTTAGACCATAATTATTGAGAGACGATTCGAATACATTATAGATACTATTGTACCATAATATACTAGTGTAATATTGGTTCAAATTTTATTTGCAAAAAATTTAAGTATAATTTGAAATTTGAATGAATGACTTGTCCTTGCCTTATTACATATACAAGTACAAGTACAAGAAAAAGTTAAGTCTAAAAAGTAGGTATGTAATAAGTATCAATTGAGCTTTAAGGTATGTACGATAGTAATAGTATAGTAATAACAATATCACAAAATATTTAAGAATTGAGAACTCGAAAGAAAGTCGGAGTACCCTACTCTCGACTCGTAATATCTACAGATACTTGAGAATAAAAATTTGAGATCTTGAGACAGGACAAGTATATTTTGTAATGCTAGCTCGTAGTAGGTACTAAAGGGGTGATTTGTTTTTACAATGCGTTTCAAGACTTTGCAAGATTTGAAACTGATCATCATCACTATCACGAACAAAGTTTTAAGCAAGCAATTTGTGCATTGAGTAAAGAGTCTTTACTATGTATTATTATTAGGAAAAAACGCCTGCGTTCCTTTTCCCTATTGGACTTTGGGGTGAAATAGAGATACTTACATACATGGAATAGAGTCAAACAAAATGCACACACATTGACTCAGGATATTACAAGTTATAAGCTTGTGGCTCTTGTTCATGGAACTCAGTTGGTGGCCTCGTTTCACTTGATAAAGAGACTATCTGTTTGTTCTTGGACTTTTTGAGATACATAATTGTTGTACTGACTTATCAAGTTATCTACCTACTTGTTGTTTAATCCAATTATCTCTACTAGTCTACTCGTTGAGAAGTCGACAAGACAAGATTAAATTGATTTTCAAGTGATACCCTAATAATTAGCCTTTCATTCTCAGCCTCATAAGTACGATAGTATCAGTACTTTTTCAGGTATTTCTATGGTAGGTACCTATATAGTATAGAATTAAAATACTCTACTATTATTTTTCAAATGCTTAAATACTAGCGGTAATTGTGCATTTTTAGATTGTTTATAAGACACTTTAATCTCTTAAAAAAGTTCGAAATTCGAAATTAGGATAAAAGATTTAGTTTTTGAATAGGCTAGATTAGGTCTTTAGAGGGGAATCTTATGCCTAGTGCAAAAATAAATAAAAAATTGAGAAAAGCGGCTGAAAAATTATTCTGATTTTCAAAAGTCTAAGATTTAAAAATGCTCGTAATTCTAATATAGATATATATACTGTATACAACTAGATACACTCCTAAAGATAGATGTTTAATAAACCATTTTATATAAGGAGGTAAGATATATATGCACTTTTCCTAGGGCAATTTTAGCAGTTTTAGTACTCTATTATAAAGTACATACTTAATTATTATATACTTATTATACTAGTGCATAGTGAGGTTGAGTGTTTGTGTGTGATAATTACTAATACCTATTATATTCAGAACTTACAATTAATTATAAACTTGTTTAAAATACCCGAGAAATTGGGTATTAAAAATAGAAAATACTTATATTATATTAGAATATACTTGTAAATCTGTAGGCTTATAAAAAGTAAATTACAAAAAGTGAGAAAGGCGTAAAACGACTTTGGCTTGGCATAATAATATTATTATTTTAAATTACTTTGCAAAATTGTATCCCAAATACTCTACTATGTATGTACTTTTATAAACTTACTTATACTTATACTATTACTTAATGCGTATTTATTCATCGAGTGGAGCATTTCTTAACTTTATCTAGCCCCAGAGTTTTATCTCTCTCAATAGAACCTACATAGAAATTTTGTAAAACGATGTTAATAGTGTTGTATAATACAAATAAAACACTTGCATACATTACATTATTCCGAGTACCTAACCTATACTATGTATATCCAAAGGATATAAAATGTTTTTTAATAAAAGCAGGCAGGAATGTGCAGTTGACAATCTTGGGGGAAAGTAAAGCTCTGCAATTCTTTGATTAGCAATTCAATTTGCGGTTGGTTCTGGCTGGTGAAAAAAAAAAGTTTCTCTCTGACTGAAATACATTAAAGAATTGCATCTTTTTTCTTTTCTTTGAAAAAAAGTACACTTTCTTTTTGGGTCTCAAACTTTCTTTTCAATTTTGGACACACGGTTAACTATACTTATACAAGTATAAGTAAAGTACCCTACCTATAGATTACTATATACAATATTAGTATCTACCTTGGATTGTATTACTTAAAGTAGTAGGTGGGTAATAGAAGTTTTAACCAGTGTTGTTCTTCATTAGATGATCACTTATATAGTAGTACTATTTGGTACCCTACTTATAGAGCTACTTAAGTCTTACTCAAGACAAGATTCAAGGCTTGAGTTCAAAGTGAGTGACAAGTGCTTCAGTTCTAGTACAAAATTTCTATTTTGGTCCCTTTTTTGTTGAAAATAGGAGAAAGAAATTACTTTCCCTTTCTTACTCAACTAGAAAGAAGTTGACAACTTAACTGTCCTTTGGATCGTGCTTTCTTCTACTACCTTTTGAAGCCTGAATACACACCTATTCAACATCTAAAGTACAAGTATATACCTTGAGTTACTTAAATCAGTGATTTCAACGATATCCATTTATATAATTATAGTTATATTGTACTCCTACGAGCATACTGTAGTATCAAATGTAATAATTAAAATAGTTAATCAAAAATTTAATATTTTTAAGGCAGATGATATTCAAGTTTCAAGTATTTATTTTATCTAAATAACTCCTACTACTATTACTAAGAATAAGTAGGGTACTATATATACATGCTATGTACTACTATTACATAGTCACCATATTAGGAAAAAAATAACTAAGAATAAGAGTACAAACACAGGATACTACGTATAATATTATACAAAAGTAAGTTTGTAGGGTTCTACTATTACATGGACAATAAATGCAGTATCAGTAGCCTAGCCTATGCCAATAAGTACATTATTGTGTTTAATTCTAGTCATAACATGACACCAGATAAGTTATTGTCGTTGTCATCGTAGTCTCTCTCGCTTTTACTGGATTTCCTTCCTGGTTTCTTTCAATTTACTTGTTGTCAGGAAAATGACATCCAAGAAGAGAAAAGAAGGATAACATCAGAGACATCGAGTCAAAGATAAAAGCTTCAAACTTTGAAATTGTTCAAGTTGTTTTGTTGTTGTTCAAAAACAGTGATTAATACTTATAGTAAAGAGATAATGGAATCATTTCAGTTCAATAAAAGCTTGCTCTTCGGAACAACCCCAGAAACAGATTTTGATTGGAGTGAACAGGAAAATAACAATAGTGGTGTTTTAATTGAAGAGGATAGTGATCGAGAAATCTATAGACATTCTTGGGGAATCACTCTTGTCCTGGTCCTAGCCTATATGTTGGTCCTGACGATTGTAATTTACATAATTCAATATTTACATACATCATACATAATACATATAAATTACAATACTTGTAGTGTTTAATTATACGAGTATGAATAATTAAAGAATTGTCAAATTTATAGGGGGTGGTGGGGAACTCACTCGTCGTTGTCGTTGTCCTCAGATCACCCCGAATGAGAACGGTGACGAATCTTTTCATTCTCAACCTCGCAATTGCAGATCTTTTGTAAGTCTCAAAATATTAATTAAAAACTTTCTTTGAAATCATTAGATCCGATTAATTCCTAAAATTAGAAAATAATTTCTAATATCTATCTAGTACTAGTGCCTATTCATTATGCTGTTTACTAATCTGTATTTTTTTTCAGAGTAATTATCTTCTGCCTTCCACCAACACTTTTATCAAATATCCTTGTCCGTAAGTAATTTTTCATTTCATAACATTTATACCTTATTAAAACTCAAGATTGCTGTCTGTATACCTATGTATTGTAACGTACATACATTACTTACAAATACAAACTTGATAAAGCGACAGAAATTTGAGACTAGTATAAAAGTGCCTTACTTATTTTTAGGAAAATATATAGAAGGTGAAGGTAGTAAGTGTACTCGTATAAGATACATAAAGTACATTACCTATTAGTTATATGTATGTGCATGTATAATCATAGTAGATACTTATAAATATAGAATACCTTGTAAAGTAAAAAATAAGTAAGTAGGCAAGTTAGGGAGTAAACTTTCCTTTGATCTCAAATCTCGAATCTGGTCCATCGTAATCAATCAAATTTGTTCAAAAAACCGACTTTGACAAGTAGAGAAAAGATTTACTTTCACCTACATACATTCTACTACAACTTATAGTATAGTATATTGTTGGGTAATACGAATACGTAGGTTCATTCGACACAGAAAAGTAGAATAGAGGAAAACCATGCCCTACCCTTACCCTTTTCATCTGACTACTTGCTATTAAATCATATACCACAAAATAGTACAAAGAAATGTATTAGTATTATTATTAATACTAGCTAGGTAAGGAGAAGGGTTGGATTCATTTCATTTTTACTTTCTCGGAAATTTTGTCTTGCCATCATAACATGAAATTTTGCATCGCCCTATCGACTCTTACTATTCCTACGGAGTAGTAGTTAGGTACTAATACTTACTATTATGTATTAGTCCTACTATACAACAAAGTTGATAAACGTCAAAATAATGGCAATTTATCAAACTTCCGTTTTACTCTTTCCGACAGAACTCTGTAAAAAAATGAATAAGAATATACGCCAAAAATACCTATTTATATATGTTAGGTATATATATATGGTAGTACTGATAGTAAGGTAGTAATGGTATAATATTATGATTTAGTTCATAATATAACTATCATTATTACATTACCAACCCTATAATGTACGATACTGTGTAGCCTAGGGGCAATAGGGGGTTCAGATGCTAACTCTATTTAAAAACGAAATTAACCGAGTATGATAATTATATTTAACAAA
>JAQIXA010004872.1:0-10454 GCA_034699045.1 Nanhermannia cf. coronata Gr-Ori-00579 | reverse complement strand
ACATTTAAAAAAAAAATTAGACCCTCTAATAAAGGATTGTGATTTCAACGATAGCTATAACATACATACATAATAATCTGTATTATAAGACGTTCGAATAATAAGTCTTTTAAAACATACCCTACCCTACCTACTTATTTATAACTCTTATCTATTTAGGGTTATACAGGTTCTGTTAGACTGTTCTGTTTTCTCATCCGTATGTATATATACTGTAGGTCATTAGAGAGATAGGTACTTATTCATTTTTAGTAGGATATAATATAAGGGTACTCCACGTTAAATATTCTGTATTTAGTAGTATGTATAGATGATTGTACTTTCATATGCCTATAATATAATTATAATAATACGGATATTATGTACATCTAATTATACGAGTGTATCATTTGGATCTTTAATCTAATCATAATATCATATCCTCTTATTATACTAAGGTATCCTACTTATAAGTATGTATGTATAAGGGGGGATTATTTTTAATTTCAAATTTATTTCTCTCACACTCAATCAAGGTTCCAGTGGACTGGGGATATTGTCTACGCATACCTGACCCTGTAAAATAATACCTTACTTATAACTAACCATTATACATTAATTTTTTTTATTTAATTAACTGAAAAAAAAACTACAAACCTAAATAAATAAATAAATAAATATCATATAGGTATATGTATACATAATGTATCTTACATTTTCAGTACTCGAATAACACACAGATCTCAGGTAAGTAAAGCTTTAGTTTAAAAAGAAAAAGAGCCCTTAATAAATAGGAATAAATAATGTGTGTGTGTGTAGTGCGTGCGGGTTACTCAAGGTCAGCAAGGGGCCATTCTTGCATGCTATACTCCAACGATAAATGCTGGGGTAATCTTTATATTAAACCTAACCTACTTATATTATCATAAATGGACCCTTATTAATATTAGTTAGTTAAGGGCCCATTAATTACAGCTAATCTATGATATACTCGATTATGTTAATTATGTGTATAATATATGATATGTAGTACTATAATATAATAATATGATGTTGTTATATGAATATGTATGTATGGTATAGGTGAGAATTCTTTGTTCGTGGATCGTGAGGGTTGGAGGTCGGTGAACAGGAGATATGGTAGAGTACCTAGTCTTGAATCATATTCTTAATTTAAGGTCAAAGGTCAAGTTGGGTGTTTGTTTTTTTTTTTGTAGGTTCTTTCCGATGCTGTGGTATGAGGTGGAGGGTGCCAACAGCTAGTACCCTTCTACTAATAGGACTCCTCATATCGCTCACATCACCCACAACAACCAACATACTACACCATACTCATACATAACCATAGGACCCACACCTTAACCTTAATATTATTTATGTACCCTATGTATAGAGCTTACAGTAAAATATCCTTCAGTATTCAAAGAGGACGGACGGACCATCATCAAACTTCTATAGGTACCTACCTACTTATTATTAGTGTCTATTTTAATTTCTAAATTTAATCTCTAAAAACTTTCATTTCATAAACCTACATAGGTAGGTAGGGTAGGGTAGGTTAGGATACTTTTATTATGTTTTGTAAAAAAATATTTTGTAAAATGAAAAATACTACGGATAGCTAATAGGCAAATATTGTAGGTATGTATGTGTAAGTTAAATTTTTTTTATTAATAATAGTGATACATATGTATAGGGTGGGTGGGTTCAATAGCAATAGTATAAATTCTATGTCTCTTTATATGTAGTACGTAGTAGCGTATCCTACTCGATGTATTCATTAAAATAAAAACCATTTTCTATATCTAATTTCACCTATGCTATGCATGTATAAATGTCCCCTATCTAACAGTTCTAGGCGTCTATTACCATTCAGATTAGGTATAGGATCATTTTTAGCTAAAATAATCGGTTAAAAATTTTACAAATTGGATTTTTATTCCACTAATAAATAAAGTATCAAAAAAAATTTTTTTTTTTAATATGGGGATAGATAGGTAGGTAGGTGTACAGTACCTACATATTATTATACATATATAATATGTTCAAAAATTTTGACAAAATGTAAATATTTTATACCTAATAATATAATGTATCTATTAACAAAATAATTTTTTTTTGTAGATATGTAATATGTTATGGGTATTAAGTATACATATAGGTTTTTGCATGTAGGTATTTAAAATTTCGAAATCGATTTTTTTATTCAACTAATAATAGAGATACAAAGAATATTATTATTATTATGTAATTATCAGCTAATCGTAAGCATAAACTAATACTAATTAGTTATAAGTTGTATGGTTATATAAGATTTGAGTCACAATTTGTACATTAATAAATAGAGCTTTTTTTTTGATCGTTAATATTATAATTAGTCATTTTATTTTAATACCTGTAATTAGTAATTAGGTAATAATTACCTATAATTATGTATAACTAGCTAGTAATACACCTATATAATAATAATAAAAATAATATTATTAGTACAAAAAATTGCATTTCAAGTTAGTATAGCATCATCATCATCAATATAGTTGCTAGCAAGAGCAGTAGGAGTATAATATAATATTATAATAAAATAAGTCAAGTTATTTATTATTATGTAGTTACATAGTATAATTAGTTTGTTAGTTTAGATTGACTGGATTAGTTGCAAAAATTAATTTACTTAACTACATTATTTAATAAGTAATTGGTATATTATGTATTAATTAATAAATAATAACTACATTAATTAATTAATTAATTAATTATAAAATTTCAAATACATTTCTTCATAATATTATACTTATTATAATATTGAGAATAGATTATCATACTTTATACTTATTATATATTATGGATGGTAATATTAGAGGCATTTGTTAAGGCACCACCTACACAAGATATTAAGTATTTTACCTATGTATGTATACCTATATATACTGAATACTGATTACATAAACCTAACCTAACCTAACCTACGTATAAAGGCCATAGACATTTTGGACATTTTGGACAATTATTATTATTATTATTATCATTAACAGATATCGAGATTATACAGATACAGACCTATTATACCTACATAATTTTTCTTTATCATTCATCAGTCTATATATTGTTAATTAATTAAACGTTAATCTATTGTTAATTAATTAATTAATTAATTAATTAATTAATTAATTAATTAATTAATTAATTAAACGTTAATCTTTGAGAAAGCAAGCGGATACTATAATAATAATAATAATAATTAAGTAAATTTTTCGCTTTTACATACATACATAACTTGCCTACCTATTTTGTCTAACCTAATACTAGCATTAGCGAAGGAAGGCACTACTACTATCCCATAATACATAATATTCTTCTTATTTAGGTAGTGAATAAATTTTACTCAATCAATCTCAGAGTCCACTATTACATATTATAGAGTACTAATAGTAACGCAATATGGATGGTAAGTAAGTAAGTATTTAAAATTATATTTTCCTTACAATCGAATTTCTGTATACCTATACCTACCTAATACAAATTATAATTATAATTATAATAGATGAACACCGTACAAGAATTGACTTGCATATTAACTCATAAACATAACTATTATTACAAGTATGTAGTTTAGTTTAGGCAGCTGTACACATGGTAGTAAGTAAAAAAAGGCAGTTTCATAAATTTTTTAAAATGAGGATCTCAAGGGTTCAAATGAAATTAAGGGGGAGAGAGACGACGACTAATCTTCTCCCTCGAGTACTTATAAGTCCCTCCAAAAAACTAAAAACTCTCTCTCTCTCTCTCCCTTCCTCCTCATTCCTCATTATATTTTTGGCAACTTAGAAATTAATTAATTAATTAATTAATTATATTGACTAATTACTCGTAATAATATATATATAAAATAAGGATTGAACTGGATGGACATGGTATACTTTACTTGTTATTAATTAAGGCTTTTCCAATTACAAAATAACTATAGATGATCTGAATGAATTGAATTGAAGGTATAGGGTGTGTGTTTATCTTCCAGCATAGATTGGGTTTTTGAAGGTTGAGGTTGCCTGTTTGTAAATCGGATTCTCACCCGCATCCCATTTCGCACTCTTACGCTCCTTCTCAAATCTCGCGTACCTATAACACACACACACACACACATTAGTTTTTATACAGTTAGTATATACTAATACCTTCATTCTAACTTCCAACTGGTGCAAAATGTCTACGAAATAGAAAATATGACCTGCTTTTTGAGAAAAATAGCCATATTTTCAAAACCAGGTAAAAATTTCAGTCAAATAAATGTCAAAATTGGAATCCTCGCAATTGATTTATCATAGTAGTATAACAAATTTTATTTTATCTGGTTTTGGAAATTTATAGTCATTTTTCTCGGGGCAGACATATTTTCTATTTCTTAGACACCCGTTCCCAGGTAGAATTTAGAATGAAGGTATTATTTAGTATAGGAAATAATAAGGGATAAGATAGTGTAGATATGTAGTTTATAATTATTGATTGTATTTTGGTTACTCAGCACGGTCCGCAATGTGTGTGAGTAGTTTCCAAAGGCAAAGGAAGAAAAGGCCAACGATGACGATCGCACCCACAACACCAAAAATAATCCAAAAGATGGGCGGCTCTGGAGGACAATCCTTCGTGATCTGAGCCTATTATACATATACATATTATACTTAGTAATTTATGTTTAAGGCATAATATGTTACATAAGTACCTATAGTTGTTTATTAATTAATTGATTTTAAAGTAAGTACACATACCTTGACGTGCATTCGACCCTCTTGGTCAAATCCGTAGAGGAAGTAAAAACGGCAGTCATCCTCCTCATCGATAAAAGCACAATATTTCTCCTCCTCCGAATCCTCATCTATATAAACAGCAACAGACATGATCGAAGTAGAGTTAATTTTACTATTATCTAAATTGGTATATGTATGTGTATTAATAAATAAGCGTACTTACGTTGTGCAATATCAACAGGTTCAATTGGTGGGAATTTGGAACATTCTTCGAGACAGTCTTCCGGCTCTTTGAACCTCCCCGTCTTGTGCATGTGACACTGAACACAGTGTTTGATACGCTCACAGTCATCCGGGCATGTGGGACATTTCTCACAGAAACGTCCAGAGTAGCGAAATGTCTCCGTTTGTGAGCAAACACAACGACCGCAAACGCACTCACCGTTCCCACTACATGCCTTCTCCTTACCCGGCTCCATACAGGGACTCTATTATATACAATATCAAAACATCAAAATTTAAGTACCCTCCTACCCCCCCTTATTATACTCATAATACTACATGGTATAATGGTATGTATAGGTATGTATAAGTAGTAGTACTTACGGTATCAGTTGAGCATGAGCATGATTCACCAGACCATGGAGGACGACAAACGCAACGACCGCACTCGCAAGAACCATGCTCACCACCACTACACAGCTCACCCTCATAACGCTCACAACTACCATCCAAATAATCATTGTAATCATAATTAGGTTAGGTAATAATTTGTATTATAAATTATAATATTATATTATATCAGTAGAGTTAGAGATTAGAGATACATACTACGAGTGTAGAGCATTTATTTATGTGATAAGCTATTATTAGGTTATAGGAAGTTAATTTAGTTTTATAATATTTTTGTGCAAGTTGTACCTGAAATTGTCGCACTCACAGTGTGGTCCATAGATACGCTCGATGGGGTCGGGGCGGGAATGACACTAAAAAACAATTGAAAAAAAAAAACAATTAAATAAACATTTTTTATGTATTATTTGCTTAGTATTACATAAAATTAAAAAAGGGGACTATGTATTGTATTAGGAATAGGCGACTTTCTCTTTTAAACTTTCTCCATGTATTTTATGTAATAAGAAAAGAACTTGAGCTGCTGCTGGTTTTAAAACTACATATAATAAATCCGTAATTAAATGTCGTGTTAGCTACCGTTATCGTTTTCTAAAATAGTTACCTACATGCACTATATAGTGTTTAGTCAAATTTTGATTTCAATGATACATACTTTATATATGATATTTAATTATTTATTATATGATACTTACTAGTACTAGACTAGGTAGGTTGTGCTTTTGAAAACTTATCTATCAGTATAGTATATAAATAGGTATTTTGTTCTAACATGGAGAAAGTGTAAAAGAGAAGTAGTTAGTAGGCACTCAAGTTCAAGTATATTATGTATGTAGTGTATATAATTTACCTGGCAAAGTCCGCACTCGCATGTTCCTCTGTTCCCGCAGATCGTACCCGTCGTATTATCTGAGACGCATGCGCGGTCATCGTCCACCCCCCGTCCCACACCACCACCACCCCTCGCATCACACTCACAACGGACACCAAAATGACGCTCATCACACTCGCAAACCCCACACTTCGCCACACCATATCCACCACACAGTGGAGAAAACTCCTCGTAACCCTTATTACACACAAACACAAACACACACAATTAGCATTCAAATATACATTAGGTAGTTAACTAATAATTAGGTAAGGTATTTTTATTAGTTTTATAGTTATTAATTTTAAGGATAATAAATTAAATTAAATTACTGGATTTCCGGGTATCTCGCAAGGACATTGGCAGAGCATCTCGAGGTCAACTGTCAGAGACTCATTGATACCCACCTTTTTGATATCAAATCAAACATTCAATATTTTATTTTACACTCAAAAACTCGGAGAAAGTAAAATACATAATATGTACATTAATTAATGAGTATAATAATATTAAGTTAACTTACTCTGTATATTTGGAACCGCTGGTTCCAGTCACCTGGTGATGCGGGACATTCCGTGACCTCTACACGAACAGAGAACTCTACAGCCTGTCCAACCCTCAACCCCTCACATCTTGACGTCTCCACGAGCTCAGTCCCAAGACATCGTGAGAAATATCGGAGTCGAAGGGGCCCACTCGCCGTATCCCGCAACTCAACCGCACTCGTTATCTTCTGATATTGCTCTCGAACTAACTCAACCACATTCGAGGAATTTGCTGCTAAAATCCCACTTTTATTTTGTAATTAAAAAAACATTATTAATACTTAATTATAATACATAATACATAATACATAATTATAATTATATAAGATACTATTAAATAATTCTGTATCCTACCATGTAGCGCCTTCAACGTGTGCTGAGAGCCTTTTGTAAATTTCAATTTGTTCAGAAGTGACGGCAAAGATCATATTGATCGCCTTCTCCTTCACTACAGAGTTGACCTGAGCCACAGAGGGATAGTCCTGAAGGGTCGAGTGAGTGTACTCACCCTTACCATCCATATGACAATGACCATCGTTCGGCTTCACAATCCCACCCAACTAATTTAAACAGAATATTATTCTTAAATACCTACCTACCTAAACACAATCTACATAATTAATTAATTAAGTAAACAAAAATAAAAATTATAATTAAGTAAGTAAGTAAGTAACCTTTCCATCTCCAGCATAATGGAAGCTTGCATCTGTAGAGAAGACGAGGAGCCTTCGGGATAAACTTCTCCAACCTTAATTTAATTATGTAATCAAATCAATAAGATCATATTATAGATATTATACCTATTTGATACATAGACTAGAGGTGTATATTATATTAATATTAAGTAGGTAATTAAATAAAAAAATAAATTTAATTAAAATTTACCAATTTGATCGCAAACGATGGATTGCATGATGGCGTCGAAGCCCCCCTCGGGAGCATCCAAGTTCCCACTCACCCTCGCCTTCTTCACCTCACCCTACACACACATACACACACATGTACAAAGGTCAACTTCTTCTACTTCAATTGGTTAACTGGTTTTTAAGGTACTCAAAAAACTATAGGTAGGGTACTTATCTAATAGAAGTTAGATTTTGGGATTACCTAATATATAATATAACTTTCAAGTATATACCTTATAGGTAAGGTAGGGTACTTAGAAAGTATGGTATTAGAAATCTGTTAATTTTCCTACCTATACATATTATACTATTCTGTAGTAGGATAGAAGTATCTATGATAGTAGTATGGTAGTATATATATATAATAGGTATGCTTATACACTATAATAGGTATACTTGAGATTAATTAATTAATAAATTAGCTTTCTATTCAAAAATGATGGCGAAAAATGTTCGAGGGAGGGTCCCTTGTTCAAAAATTGAGTTCAAGGGCCCTTGCTCGCTCTGGCACTCTAATCAAAATCAAAATCACTATCACTCATGAAATGAATGATATCTAATACAGAGATATCAACTCTATTATACCTAAGCAAGGTAAAAAAAAATATCGAATATCAAAAATTGTTTCGATAGTTCCTGGCTGCATAGGTTATAGTATGTATAGTAAGGTTAGGCTATTTAATGAAATCAAGCATCTAATTAATACTAGTTAAGTCATATATATTATCTCTATTAGTAGTAAGGTATAAGGTATAAGGTATAAGTATAAAGTAGGTACTTAACGATTTCCAAAAAAAAACTTCAAAATTTATGTACATAAAGCAATAATTGTAATGAAAAGCACCCTACTCTACAAAAGTAGATAGGGTAGAAAGTACACAAAAAAGAAGCCAAAAAAAAAGCAAAAAATTTCTAAAAAAAAAACAGTAAAAGCAGTGATGTGATGTGATGGTGTTTGGGTAAAAAAAATTAAAAAAAAAAAATTAGAAAAAATCTGAATTGGATTAGTATAGTAGTGAGTAGTAGTAGATAGATTCATCCGGTATTTAGTTAGATAAGGGAGGTATAGGAAGATAGGTTAGGTTAGGTGTTGGGTTTTCTTACGGCGAATCTGGAAGTATCTCTCGAGAGGCTCATTACATTCTGAAATAATATTATTCAGACAAAAATAATTTATTACTAATCAATCAATCAGTAGTAAGTATAAGTATAAGTATAAGTATAAGATATGTATTATATGATACATAAGTAATATATTTGGAAAATATTTTTAAGAGTATGTAATTTATTAACCTGGAATCCATATGGTGCTTCGCATCCTGGACAAGGCTGGACCAAACTGTTGATTCAGTCCATCCAAATACCAAATTAGCCATTATACATAAGTAGTTTATTTAAATTTAAATATACCCACATTATAAAAATATTTATTTTTCATAATATATTAGGTAAGTATACATAAAACCCCCATTTAATAATTTGAAAAACTTACTTTATTATTTAAGTACCTACCCTTATAAATAACTTACCGATTTACTTTCTAGATACTTTTATTTATCTTTAGTTTATTTAATATAATTGGCATTTGAGTGTTGGTTTTGGGATCCGTCGTGTTGTTGTTGCGGACAGAATAAAGTGCATACAATAAAATGCAATTGCACATACATACACATTCTGTATTTAACTAATTTTAAGTACTATAACATGTAAACACATTACATTACATATATTATAGGGTAATAGATTTAGATAATAGATAAATAAAGTGCATACAAAATAATACAATCAATAAATGTAAAATATTATACACATACATACGAGTACATATAAATAAAAATAAAAATAAAAAAGGTCAAGAAGAGCCAGCCCCATAATATTAGGTAAATGAATATAATACATACTATATAATGCATGGCCCCTTACAGGTAAGTATAGGTATACCTATAACTAACTAGAAACTAAAAACTAATTTTGCTAAATAAATCCCCCAGTAGTATAGGTGCCTAAATAAGATAAAAAATAAATAAACAAATAAATGCACCTCCGCATCCCAGTAGCAAATTATACAGACAGATAATATTATAGCATAATACAGGTAGGTAGGTAGGTATATGTACAGGGTACGATAATTTAATCAATATTATAATGTACATACCTATGTACTTAAGTAAGTACATAGGTACTTAATATCTTCTATAGTATCTCTACCCAATATAAATAGGTACACACCTACATATATATAGTATTATATAATAGGCCTAGGCCAATAATTAGGTAGGGTATAGAGAGGACTTTTTTTCAAATGATACAAAGTTTCAATACCTTATCCTTATCCTTATAAAAACCTAATTCTATTTCTATAATCCACAATTTACATACACATAGTATAGAGTAGCGTAGCAGCTCTACAGGGTTACCCAGAAATTAGTGACTTTTTTCAAAGGAGAAAAATTGAAAATACATAGCTAATATAAACTAAAAACTGGAGAATAGCAGACTCTTACAAGTACATAGGTATATAGATACTGAGAGTTATAAGAGATTATAGAACCCCTAATAAAGTGCTTGCCATTTGGCGGGAAATTTGTTTTTTCAAAAAAATTTTTACGTAAATTGACAATTGGACTTTTATCTATAATTCATGAATAGGATTTTTGAATTTGAGGCCCTTAAGGCCCTTTTCAAGGGGTATCTTTAGACTACTACTCATTTTTAAGTTTCCGAAATCAAGTCTCAGTTTTGATTTGTCTCAGATAAAATGCTGCTAAACGGCGCCAAT
>JAQIXA010004871.1:0-10458 GCA_034699045.1 Nanhermannia cf. coronata Gr-Ori-00579 | reverse complement strand
TCAAATTTAAGTAGTAATTAGTAAAATTATCTTTCAAGACTTTTATCATACATTGATATTGAACCGTAAATTGATCTCCAATTTTTATTTATCCTAATTTTAATGTTTAAATGCCTCAAAAAATTAGTTAAATGCAAAATTACCCAACTCACCCCACCTTACCCCTACCCTACCTAAACTAAAAGGTACCTACATAGGTAGGGTACTTGTACAGTAGGTACTAATCCTAAAGATACGTACCCTACTACCTTACAAAACAAAAAATTATCGAATCGAATGTAAAACGTTTAGGTAAACCTTATCAAAATATTTTTTTTTACTGGGAAATGATTATGAATATTTATGATATGCATAATATGCATGTAGGTAGAGGTAGAGTACCTTAATCTTAATCTACATAGCTTTCAAAATATGATGATGTATTAAGATTAATAAATAGTTCTATTAACTTAATGGATTTAATTTTATGTATGCTAATTCTGATGAAATATTTTTTGAACCAACATTTTATGAATTTTAATCATATTTTTATAGACACAGGTTTATAAATTTACCCTACCTATCAGATCAGTATTAAGTAAGTACCTACATTTTTTTGGTTTATTCCATATTTTTTAAAATAGAATTACAAATTCTAATAAGATTTATGATACAACCCTATACAACCATCAACAAAGTAGGGTACTTACCTAATATAAGGATAAGTATATAATTTACTATAATATAATTTACTAAAAGCTCTAGTATAATAGAGATAATTAATTTCGATCGATCGGTGACAAATAAATAATATTTGGTACATAGGTACTTATCTATGTTTGAGATTATTTTTGAGCTTATTTTTAAAAACGGGTATTTTCAAAATCATCAAGTTTGAAAATGTAATTGAAATATAGATAATTAGAATTAGAAATAGAAATAGAAATAGACCCTAAAGGCCTGTATTAACTCTGGAATTGGAACTAGAAAATTAAGTACAATTATGCTGTGTAAAAATAAAGCTTCATTTCAATTTCCAAAATTTAAAGCTTTTCTTATAAAAGCTTACTAGGTAGGGTACTTAAGCAAAATGATTTACTAATTGATTGAGAATTACATAATTATAATTATCTATGTAAATATACGTAGGAAATTTGTATTTGTATTCTATATCTATAGGTAGGGTATTTACGAATCGTAAGTTACGATTTCTACGAGATTTGTAATCTCTTGAAACAAATCTGGGGTATATAAAGAGACAAAGTCTTTATCAAAATAATCCTTCAAACTTAAATTAGCAATTTGCTTAAAATTTCTTGAAAATTTGAAACAATTTTATAAAAATGAAGAAATTTATTGTAATTTTGGTATTATTTCAACTGTATTGTCTTATTGGAGCACAGGTATAAGCTATATTTAATACTCGAATTAGTAACTTTTTAGAAAAATTTAAAACAGAGTCCAAAATTACAAAATTGGAGTGCAAACATGCATAGGTAGACATAAAAGTTTTAAGAATTATTTACCTACCTTATCTTATAACTTTTGGGACTTTTACGGCAAAAAAACCAAAAAATGATTGTTCAAAATCTTATAAAAATGTGTGATTTCTAGATTACTTTTTCTCGGGAATGGACGAGCGGTAAGAGATCATCACAACCAAGGTTTTTACCTGATGAATGCTCTCATGGACCAACTCTGTCGGCTATTATTGATCTCTTAATACAGGTAAAAATTGACCATTTCTATATTCTACTCGTAATTGAAGTTCTAATTCAAATTTGCAAAAATTTTTAAAGTTTGAGGAAATGGCAAAAAAATCACCAACATGTCAGCTTCAAAATTTTCGAATTCGATCCGGACCTGCTCCTCCAAATCTTGCGGCTATTTATGATGAGAAAATCTCGAAACAAATGGACAACAATATTTGAAAACTAGATAAAATGCCATTTCATTTCTTATTTATGTAATTAAAATATACTGTAGTTCCTTTGCAAATTTTATTTTTATTTTATTTAAATCTCAATGTTAGGGACAGACTATACTATGTATAAAGTATTTTTTGTAAATAGTTAAAATAGTTTAGCAGTTAATTAAAATACAAAATACATATACATATACATATTGTATTATTAAGTTATACGCCGATTTAAAATATTTTTTGTTTTATTTCTAGTTTTGAAATTTAAAAAAGTTTGGACATGTCATAGCGAAATGTATGTAAGTATGTACATATAGATTTAGATTTAGTTTCAATAAAAATCAAAGGAAATCTATTACAAAAGTATATTATGTAGGTATCCATAATACTCCGTATAGGAATCATTTTATTTTTAAAAAATACACTGCTGGTCTGATTCACAGGTCATATAGCGAAAGTACTTAACTTACGATACGATTAGGCACTTTTATTTTGATTGAAATATTTAAAAATATAAAAAATTTCTCAGATTTAAAAAAATTAGTGTTAGAGCAGATTAGCAAAATTAGCAGATTACAATTATAGCTACCTACAATATTTTTAGTTAATTTTTCGACAAAATCCAACCATAAAGTATTTCCGGCATTCTAAGCCAGCACAACAAATTCGGTTTTTTTCTCCCTCATAATCACACAATGACCAATTTGAGACACACTAGAATATAGTATACATATTATGTATTAGTATGTAAGTTAATATCTTTTAGGTATAGTCATATAATCATAAAATTAAATTTTTTGTATACCTTTTCAGTAGGTTTTTCTGTTATAGAATTTTCATTAGAAATAGTAGTACTTGTGGTTACTGAAGTTGTAGCTGAGGTTGCTAATTCTGATATTGTTGTTGTTGTTGTCAAATTTTCAGGCAAAGTAATCAAAATTGAGTTTGAAATGATCGGTTTCTCATTTGTACCATTAAGAAATTCATATTCTGATGGTTTACCATGGACTGTTTCATTATTATTTGAATTCGATTGCGGAAATATAACAAAATATGTCAAAACGGATGCATAAATTGTGAGAGATGATACAAGAACCACTATTGCAGCGAATGTGCTGGTCTTAAGTGTCTTTTCCCTCATTTTGATTTTGAAAGAACAAAAAAGTATATTTTTGATTAATAAATATCGGTAATACTTGACTAGAATTAGAATTAGAATACAAAGAATTTGTCAAATTAAATTCAATTAGGCAAAATTTTATAAAAAGTACCTACCTAGAGAAATAAATATGCTTATATATAAGTCAAAATATACAATTAGATCATATTTTATTTATAAATTACGTTGATTGTGTGAATCATGATCATCAAAATCAATAAAATGTTCAAAAACCTGTTGTGGTTTAATTTACACAAGTATTTTAGTAGTAGTTTATTTTAATAGTACGCCGAAATCGAGATCAATAACAGGAAAGTAATTTTTAAGTATCTACTTATTACCTACTATTACTAATACATGAAGTAGGTACTAATAAGTATGTACTTTACATTATTAGCCCGCACCCATTGAAAATGGGGAAAAAGGGCTATAGCGTTTGTCATGTCCGTCCGTCTGTCTGTCCGTTCGCGCGTTTGCGGCCGAACCGCGGATCGGATCTAGACCAAAATTGGCCCACATATAGAGCGGGAAAACCCCGAAATTTGATGAGACTTTGGAGTTCCTACCTCACCTGGAAGGCGGGAAAATTTGAAAAAATTCGCTAAAACTTTGGATTTTTGCTGTATTTTTGGATGATCCCTTTATGTTCGTATATGGTATATATATATATTCTGATAGAGCTCTTCAAGCTCTATCGAATGATATGTTTCTTTGTCATGTTTATGGGCGGGAAGTTTGAAAATTCAAAAAATTTCAAAAAAAAACTAAAAACATTTAAACAAAATTTTGGATTAAATAAAATAAGAACTAATAAAACTCAACTTTTTTTATCTAAATTATCTTGTATGCTGAGGGTGCGGGCTTTCGTGAGAGTAAAACCGATTTATTATCTTTTTTTTCTCTGTTTTCTGAAATAGGAAGTAGATTTATTGGACATTGCAACCATTCGTGATACTCGTTGTGGTAAAGGAGCTAAAATACCAAAGGATCCGAAATTAAAACAAGTTGTGACTTGGGGTAATAAAATTAATATTGAAAAATGTAAGGCTTTTTTTACTAGTAGATAATAATTGGTAATATTTTTTTTTACGGAATTTCAGGATCTCAGGATGATACTTTAGAGGAGAAAACTCTAACGCTCGTCTATGGGCCTAATTTTGTGAATTTAAATTATTTGAATTTTTGCTGTAGTAAAAAAGAGACTGCAAAGGTACGCTTACTTATTACATTACTATTACTGAGATAGTGTGTAAATATTTGCTACTTTTAACTACCTCCTACCTTGTAGTATGCACGAGTACTTATAGGCACTGTATTTAGTATTTCGATGAGAAATGAGGAATGAATAGTAAATTCTTTACAGCTAATAATTAATAGTTTTTTAATGTAAATACCTCTCAAAAAAACACGAGTTAATAGCATGCAAATTTTAGTAATTAAAGTTCTTTAGATCTATTTTACATTTGTAATTTGTATTTTTTACTCGAGCCAAAAAAAGCCTATATCTATAATAGGGTCTAGAATACTTTGTCAAATCTTGTTTATCAAAAAAATAAAAAGTATATTACCTATCTAATCTTGAATCTAAGATACTACTCCGTATCTATAAGTATCTTAACACACCTTTTAAAACAAACAAACTCACACTACACAAACCGAATAATCTTTTTTCTACAAAATTCACGATTTTTGGGCAGATAATTTTATATTCGGACAAATTTCAGTCTAAAATGAAATATAGGTATGAGAATGGTATGTATTTCTAAGCATTTCAAAATAATAGCTACCAATTTTCAAGCTCAAATTTTCCTAAATATCATTTTAAACAAGGAAAAATTTCAAAAATTGAGACATTTGTATTGTAAGTTCTCTATTAAAATCATTGTAAAATGATTATATGCAAATAGTAGAGTACTCTATTCACGTAGCTAAAAATGTTAAAATTGTTGGAAATTTAAGAAAAAGTGACTTTTGCCATTTAACGAATCTAATTTTGAACATTTGAGCCTATAAAACTGACTAGAGTAATGATTTAAAAACCAAGGTCTGCTAGATTCTGTGTAGGGTATTTATCAGTAAAAGTACTCATATCTAAAAGTTTTAAAAGTACCCTATTCTACAGATATCAAACAAAAAATCAAGAAAAAAAGATGATTAATTACAGATTCTTTTTATCTTTTTTCTAACTTTTAGGAATGGGCTGATGAATTGCTGGCAATAGCGACAAATCCACTTCAATTAAATTCTCCTATAATGTCAGTCCTCATAAAATTACACACAAAATTAACTCTACTAACAGACAAACAGGGTCAAATTCCAATTAGAAATATTGTCAGAACTTTTGGTAAGTTTTAAACTTTTATCAAAATTTTAAGAAATTTTTGTGGAATTATGCCATATTTCACTTTGTACGCAATTTCTAGCAAAAGACAAAGAAGATCGAAAAAAAGTTGAAAAGGCGCTGGACGCCTCTGGGCTACCGTCTGGAAAGGTAAACAACTTTTCTACTCAAAAAAAAAAAACTCGAAAAAGTAAAAAGTTTATTTTTTTTATCCTCGAGTAAGTTTTAATTAGACTAATTAGTCTAGTTGTTCTTTTCTTTCACTTGAGGCTCAAGTACCTATACTATAAGACCGACCATTAATCCTTAAAGTATACTTTTTTTTCTAAATTTGTAATTTTACATTGTACTACATTGGATAATGGATAATTAAATTAACCTGGATATAAGAAACCAAACCTTGGGCAAATTATATAAGTACCCTGGTGTATACGAGTACAACAAGAATTGGAAAAAGTTGAGAATTTATACCTGAAATAAACAACTATGTAGTAGTACTGATATTGTAGCAATGATTAGGTTCATAAGAGTATCATATTACAAATTACAATCTTACATACGAGTAGTACTTATGCTTAGAAATATAATCCCTGGATTTTTGAAGAAAAATCAATTTTGAGGTAATAAAGTAGAAAAGATACTTTACAAATCTCATCTACATACTTGACTATATATAGACCTTATTATAAAGTATAAATTAAAGTATCTTACTATACCTACTATGCTAACGATAAGTGCAAATACAAGATTAAAATTTGGGCTCATACATATACTAGTAGGTACTAGGCACTAGGCACTAGGCACTAGGTAATGAAATGAAATATGTAAGTTCATAGGGTATGTAGGTACCTATACTATAATGTAAAAGTATGCAAATTTTTGAAAGTTTTGAAATTTTGATACAAATGATATACGGGTTTCTGCTGGCTCTGGCTCTGGCTCTGGGAAAGTTGAATCCTAAGTAAATTACAAATTAAATTACGAAGGTATTCCATACTATATAGATACTATAACTTGCTACCTAGACTTGAATTGGATTTACCTATATAGGTACTATACTGTAGTATAGGTACTTGGGAATTACTCTAGCAGGTATATAGATTAAAATCAAATGAGATTTTTCTAAACTAATTTAAATGTTTATGCAAAAATATTTGGGGGATTTCATAATTCATAACTTTTACATCCATACTCCATAAGCATATGTATCAGTAGTAGGCATTCTGCTTTCACTCGAAATTTAAATTTTAAGTAAAAGTATAAACTAGGTAATAGAATCTTTCATTTACTTCTAAAATTACAGAAAAATTCAAACTTTTCCTCTCAAAAATTGCCCTTAAAACCTTATAAAATGAGATTTTGAGACTTTTTCATCTTTTTATTTGTAGGGTACTTTGCTTTCAACCAACCTGAAGAATTTCAACTCTGAAATATTCCTATTTCATTTGCATATATTGACCAAGCAAAGTCAAGGATTTAATGTAGCTAAAATTCTAAAATACCTAACCTAGATATTTTACTTTGCTTTCTCTACTCGAGAATTTCATTTCTACCCAATTTTTGAGGTGAAAGTTTCAACTGTAGGTACCTATATACTATTATAGTTGATGGAAATTACATCATCAAAGGATTCAAAGGCATTTCATACCTTTACATTTACATACAAATAGAATGCATAAATATTTTCAATTTAGGTAAATGAAAAAAAATAAGTTAGGGGAAACCCTAAGGTTTAGATTTACCTATTTATGAGCTTGAATTTAAATTTCAAGCTGTCTACTTATCAGTCTTATAACTTATAACATGTCAGTTAGGGCCATTAAATTTAAAAGCAAATTTTATTAAGTACTACTCGTACATATCAATTAAAGATAAGTTCTGGCTCTAAATACATCGTCAAGTTATTAAGAGTAGGGTACTAAAAGCCCTGCCTAAATATTTTTATGAATTATTGATAATGGTTTATTACCTTGTATAATTACCTGATAAATTATTTAAAATAATTACCGAGAAAGATAAGGAATTCTGTCCAATTTTAAAATTATTGCTTTTTAAAATTCTTACATTTGAAATATACAAAGTAGGTATAGACATAGTTTACTAGTCTAGGTTTGAGTTTTGGATATGCATAATGTAACTTATGTAGGTACAATCTAAGCTCTTTTTATACCTTTTCAGAATGACTATGTGGCCCAAAATAAATTTACATTCGAAGATTTCTTTACATTTTATAAGCATTTAACTGTACGACCAGGTAAGACAAGAAAAACCAAATCTAATAAGAGATCTTAATTAAAGGTTATGATATGGGGTAAGAAATAAAATTTTATATTTATGCTTATCAACAGAAATCGAGAGAGTTTTTGGAGATTTCTCCGGCTTCAATAAGAAAAAAATAATGAGTGCTGAGCAATTCATGGACTTTATTAACAAGGTATGCCCCTAATACAGTAGAATTTCTCTATAAAGATAAACTTTTCTAGCATTTATAGCAGTACCCTATATATGAAGATTCTATGACCATGACATAATCTTAAAAATTAAATTTATAATTTGATGTAAATAGTAAATAAGTACCCTACCCTAATTTCAATAATCAAGAATAACCTGGCCAAATATAGCCTATGATCATTTGAACGGATTTTGCGATATATTTTGATTTTCATAGATTATTATGACATAAGGCATACTTTATACGTAGTGTTAACTCTACTACATGGACGTATAAGGAAACCTTAGCTAAAATCGCAAATCAAATAAAATTTTAGTACCCATCATTCCAAAATTACTTTTGGTCTAATATGGAATTTGTGCGGAATCTGAGTAAAGAAATACTTGCCAGTAGTACTATCATATAGTATCCGTATGTATAGTTTAGGTTTAGTTGAAAAAAATCAATTAATTTTTTTCTTTTGCTTTTGCTTTTATCTATCTATCTCCTTTGTAGAAACAACGTGATCCACGTCTTAATGAGATCTTGTACCCTTATACAACTCCAGAGCGAGCTAAAGAATTAATCGACCAGTACGAGCCGATGGTTGTCAACTCAAAAAAAGGACTTTTATCACTCGATGGATTCCTTAGATATATGCTTTCTGAAGACAATGCAATAGTCTCAATGACAAAATATGATCTCTCTGGTAAAAATTATCAAAAAAAAATTGCAACAATTCAAACAAATTCGTAAACTTTAATATTTTGGTCAAATTTTTCTGTAATTTTTGACTTTTTGGTCAATTTTCCCAGTCCATTTTTGGCGTTTCTTTCTATCAAATTTGACTGTCTATTTTGACAATTTTTTCTTTCGAATTTTGTCCAAAATGTCAAAAAATTTACATTTAACTAACGAAAGCACGATTCAATTTAAATGAACTTGCCGGATTACGATATAGATATTCTGTACAGTATAATTGTACCGGATTTTGAGATACTAGTTCTAATAGATTTAAGAGTTTTTGGAAAAGTTAATTTTGTAAAGTTTGTCTGCTTTTAAGTAATTTGAAGTTGGAAAATTTCGAAGATTTTTCGTTAAAAGTTGGTAGAATTTCATTAAAATTTTAGTTGATCAATTGACCTGTAATTCGATTGTAAAAGAAGCACGAAGTTTGAATAATAACAATTTAATTAACTTTCCTAGATGACATGGATCATCCCCTAAATCATTATTTTATAAATTCATCTCATAACACATACCTTATTGGTAAGTACAGTATTATAAATTTATCTAGTCTATGATATCCTGGTAGATTTTCAAAAACTCAAAGGCAATGCCAATGTCAAAATCACAAAGGGCATTTACAATTAACACTTTTATTATCTTCTTGCAATTTCCTTTGAGCTTTTCAAAACAACATTTCATTCCACTCTATTTTGCAATTTGAATTCAATTCTACTACATATTTCGATTATTTCGTGTGTTTATTTCACAGGCCATCAAATCACTGGGAAAAGTTCTGTAGAAATGTATCGGCAAACTCTACTCTCAGGATGCCGTTGTGTCGAGTTGGACTTTTGGAATGGGAGAAATGAAGATCCAGTCATTTTACATGGATATACTCTAGTCCCGGATTTGCCAGCTAAGGTAGGCTACCCAATTAATTTAAATTTTACAAAAAAAAAAGCTACAAAAAAAAGTTTTAAAAGAATAATTATAAAGAAAAAGAGACTTCGATCTAAATTCATCAAAATTTGACTCAATTTTACATAATTGGAAAAATTTGACTCCAAACTTGAAATAATCTAAAATCTAAAATTTACTACTAATTATAAACCGTTTTATTTTATTCAAAAATGAATGTTATGTAATATTCAAATAATTTGATACAATTTATAGATATATCTATATACTTATACCATTTTGGTCTTTGCACAAAAACTTAAAAATTTTGGTCAAAATTTCGAACACTTAATACGAGTATAAGTACCTACTACTGATATTATCTGTATTTGACTGATTTCAATTTCAGATCTCGGAATTGAACTGAAATTTTTATTCAGATTTCTATCATTGGGGAAATGATAGTTTTTTCTTGATCTAGTATTTACTATCATACAATGAGATACAGAGTACAAAGTATCTGTAGGGTACATAGAATTCTAATCACTCTTTTAGAATTTTATAAGTACCCTCTACCTTGTCTTTGCTAGCTTTTTAAAGATAAATGAAATCCAATTTTGAAACACAAGTAGCTTAAACTCGTAAAAAAACTGATGAGAAAAATGACATTTTGCTGGCGAATCAACATTTATTACCTAGAAATATGTATTTGAATAGGATTGAAATTGGAACAAAAATTTGATTTTATTATTCTTTCTAAAGTTAAGCTTTATTGTACTAGCAGATAGTAGTACTCGTAGTATGTTCTAAAGTCCCTAGAAGATTGTATAGATTTTGTTTAGCTATTTATAAATATGTATTTGAATAAATAGAATAAATAGAATTGAATTTTAATGCAAACCACTGACTAATCCACAAGTATTGTATATGGATTAGCTCTAGATTCTAGATCTCTAATAATAAAAGTAAAACATGCAAATATCAGTATAGTAGTGTATGAA
>JAQIXA010004870.1:0-10462 GCA_034699045.1 Nanhermannia cf. coronata Gr-Ori-00579 | reverse complement strand
AAGGTTTGAGGGGCTGATTGGCAAAATAATTAGAGTTCCGGTGTCGTGCTGTGAAGTTTTGAACCTGAGAATTTTTTGACTTGAAAAAAACTTAAATTTAGATTATAAAGACTGGAAAAAGGATTGAAATTTTGGATTTTTTGGATCTTAATTTAAGGTAATACTCGTACATACTTGTAGCAATCTAAAGATACTTTTTTTTTAGAAAAGTAGAATAATTTAAAGCTCTGTTAAGCACACTAAGGTATATAATCAAGATTCCTTATGGCAAAAAGACTAGAGATACTTATTTTAAAAGGATTTTATGAAATTTTATGAAATTTTTGGCTTTTTTTTGCATGTTAAACCTTCATATAAAGGCCTGAAAGCCTAGTATAACCCAGATACTTTTTAAGAGAATTTTTCCTAGTCATAATCATAAGGTGCTATATGAGATACCATATAAGTATGGTATGAAATACATTTTAGGTGGAAAAAAATGCATTTTTTGACATTTTTAAGGCACATTTAGAAGCATATTAATTGACATTTTCAGAAATTATCAGTAGATTTTAGTGGATTTTGAGCTTGAAAAATGGAACTTTTGAATGTATAAACTTTTAAAATTTTGGGAAAATTTTCTCAAAATTCAAAGTTTATTCTAATTAGAGTAAACTTTGAATTTTGAGCAAAAAGCAAAAAACCTCTGAAGCAAAAAAAAAAAACCTCTGATCTATTTAGATAATTTTATCGAATTTTGACCAAATTTTTTGCAGAATGGTATTAAAAATTTGTTCAAAATTTCCAAAACTGTGTTTTTTACCAAAAATTAGAGGTTCATTAATCATTTGAGAGTATCAGATAGTACAGTGGTTGGATTTAAAGTATTTAAATCTCAAAATAAGTCTAAAAACCATAAGGATTCTAATCCTTGTCTCAAAATCTCCATTTAAAGTGCCTATATAAATACACCTACCCTACCTACATAAATAAATAAATTAGAAATGAGTCCAAAATGGATTTTGCAAGCTTATTTTAGCTTTAAAATTAATTCATTAGTAGGGTACTCTAATACATGTACCAAGTAGGTAGATAGGTATAATAAGTAAATTGCAAATTTCATTTTGAATTTTGAGAAATGGACAGGAAATGGCAGGGAAAAAGTTGCAAATATAAATTTATATGGTTTTAATAGAGAGAGAATGTAGAGAAGATTGGTGGCTTGATAAAATGGTCGAAAAATAAACGATGCGTATCTTTAAAGATACTTTTTTATATACAAGTATCTATCTACAGATACAAGTAATGAACTTGATGTCTTAAAAAATGTAGAAAAAAAAATGTAAGCCCTATCTTAATCTCACACTTTTTATAACAAGGTAAAGTTTTTTCTTACAAGTTTTTGAACTTTTAAAATTTAAAATATCCTTTTGTAAGGTCTTATTATCCCAAGAAAAAATAATAATCCAAAAAGGTTCAAATTTACATGTAAATTCTTCACTTAAAATGGTCAGAAATTGGACAAAATGTGACACTTTGAAGTAAGTAGTTAATATAGGTCCCTTTTCTCATAATAATCACATTATTTGACCTTTTAAAATCAGTCATCCAGAAGTTTGGTACTTTCATGTTGGAGTAAAGGTCTCTGATCTATTTTTTATAAAAATTTTTTGAAATTTTGACCTAAAATTTTGAAATTGGAATTTAGAAACGTGCAAATATGACTTGTTTTATACCACATTTTTATAAGATTCAGGTTCAATTTTACATGTAATTCTTCAGTTAAAATGGTCAGAAATTGGACAAAATGTGACACTTTGAAGCAAGTTTCTAAAATTTCAAGTTGAAATAGGTGCCCCTTTTCTCAAAATAATCACATTATAAGACCTTTTAAAAAAACATCCAAAAGTTCAACTCGGTCCAATCTGTTTTTGTAAAAAAATTTAGAAATTTAGACCAAAAATTTTGAAATCGGAATTTAGAAACTTGCAAATTACACATTTTTATGAAATTTTAATATCATTTTGTAGCATTAAACTAATGTAATTTTGTATAAAATGATACTTTGTATCTTATGCAAATAGGTCCATTTTCTCAAAATAATCACATTATTTGACCTTTTAAAAATCAAAGTTCATCTAAAAGTTTGAAATATGAGACCTATTTTATACCTATTTTTATTAAAAATTTTTTAGAAATTTTGACCAAAAATTTTGAAAATCGGAATTTAGAAGCTTGCAAATGACTTGTTTTATGAAATTTTAATGTCATTATTGTCCAATTTAACATAGCTTTTTTTGTATCAAATGATACTTTGTATCAGTATTCAGTATCTTATGCAAATAATGTATCTGAATATGAAAAGGCTTTGCATATCAGTATCAGTATCTGTATAATATTGATTTATTTGAAGGATCAGAAACACTTGAAAATTAATATTTTAGATAAAATCGATTTGCCTAATGCCTAAATATAACATAGTACTTTAGCCTTTATATCGTTATCTAAATTATGTAAAGAATCTCTTTGACTTTTAGGCCTTTCCAGTTAAACTTCATATAAAGGCCAGAAAGCCCATTAGAACCCAAAGATATCCTTTGGAAATTAATTAGCATTTTTAAGATACTTACATATCTACGGAGTATATTAAGCTAATTATAATTTATTTTATTTATAAAAAAGCTCAAAATTTTCGATTATTTTTTGAAAAAAAGTTTAATTAAACAATTAGGTATCTAAAAATTTAAGATAGATACTTATAAACCATATGATAAGATACAAATACAAATTTTCCAATTTTTTCAAAATTACAGATCAAAGGGTTCAAACATGGATAGTTTTATATCGTGAAATTTTTCAAAATTGACCAAATTTTTGCATTTTTTTCAATAAAAAACATTCTGAATCAGTTGTTGAAATTATTTTGATTGCTTGAGAATATCTTGGCTATCTCGAGATGTCATGTCATAACAAAATCTCAAATCAAGTTGTCCAAATTTCATTAACATTTCCGAAATAACCATAATTTGCAAAAAGAATACGTATACCTATTTAGATTAATATTGAACCAATATTAAATCAAAATATAGGTACCTAAAAGGCTTAATTAAGCTATTTTTACGAATTTTTTGGCCTAAATCTCTCAAAATTTCAAGATAGAAACCATATGATAAGATACAAAAGTTCAAAAAAGTTCCAATTTTTTCAAAATTCAACTCAAATTTTCAAAAATTCGAATTTTTCTATCTTAATCGTATTCTTTTCTATCTTTCTATCTATCTTGAAATATTCCAATAATTTGCCTAAATTTTTGCATTTTTTTCAATAAAAACAGATAGCCAAATCTCTATCTAGCCAATCTATAAGTTTCAACTTGTGTAATTAAATCAAAATTTCCATAAACTATAAAACTTTTCAAAATACATCTGCTGGTTTAGACCTACAGAATACTGATCCTGAGTATTGTAAATTTTTAAAGTACATTTACACGTAATATTGGTATTAAAAAAAACAAATTTATTATTTAAATAAGTTTGTTCGATTGTTCTTTCAAATTCAAATACTCAGATACTGATACTGATAGTACCAGATACAGATACTTGGGCAATTCAGCAGGATTTTTAAAGGCAATGTACTACATACATATACCATGGTAGAATAGAAAAAATTATACAATTTTATACAGTTTTATACAGACATACTAGACATACTAGACATATGGTAAAATCAGGTTTTTTTTAAACCATCAAGCCAAAAAGCAAATGAACATTTATCTTTTTTTGCCGACTTTTTCAACTCAAAATGTATCTTGTACTACAGAGTAGTATCTAGAGGACTCGTTAAGTTTACATACTAGTCCTACTACATAGTCCAAGTGTATTTAGATGGGTAATCAAACGAGACAGTTTTATTTACAAAAAAAAATTTAATCCAAGGATTTAATTGCAATTTGACATTTAGTTCTCAAATATTATCTACTGGAGTGGACTACAAAGGGTCAGAATTATCAAATTTTTATCAAAAATGCATATTTTTAGCTAAAATTTGCAGTAATTTGACCAATTTCACACTATTTTATAACGATTTTAGTTGAATTTACCCCTATATTTTTGGTCTAATTTATCCCTGAATGAAAATTAGCCGAATTTTTTTTAGTTTAGCTTAGGCTAGGTTTATTTTAGGTTATGATTTTTAAAAATATAGGGGTAAATTCAACCAAAATAGGGATAGAATTAAATCGGAGCCTTTTATAACTTAATTAGATACTTGATAAAAATTCTAAAATTCAGTCAGTTCTGCCTGCAATATTGAATTCGATGTTTTTTAAGCACATTTTCAGTCATTTTTTTCATTTTTTTACAATCATAAGAGATTGTATAATCTCTTTATAAAGTACACCTCAAGATTAAGGATAAAATTCATACTTTATTAAGAAAGTAACTTGATCAAAAGTTTGGATTTTAGCAGTTGAAGTAAATTTTGAACTATCTAGAGTAAAATTTTATTGACTCTACTTTATAGTGTTAGTTGTAAGTTATATAAGGTAACGGTATAGAGAGTTTTTCTTATATGGTAAATGCACATCAGTCGATGTTGGAAACTAAATTATAAAAGTTGTGCCATTATAGCTAGGTTAATTTAAATTTGGCTTTTTTACCAAGAAAAAAAATTTTTGTCAAAATTTTGCACACTTTACATACCCATATTTATAAAGGTAGAAAAGGCAAAATCTACTTTAATGCCGTTATAAAAGGTGCCTTTATATCGAGATCTCACTCTACCAATGTACTACTACTGTAGGTATTAGCAATAATCCAGTATTTCAAAAAAATTATGCAAAAATGGTCAAATTTTTGATCAAAATTTTTGAAAAATAAATCTTAATTTGGCGTTTAACAAGATTTAAAATCATCAAAAATTGATTTTTTAACTCAAATTAGATATTTCTAACTGAGGAAAAGCTTCTTTTTTTAAAATTCCTCATTAACCAATTCATTTGACTTAAAATTTTTTTGAAAATATCTTGGCTATCTCTACATATATAGTAGATATAAACATTTTAAGTCAAAATAATTCCTAGTTCAGGTGAAATCAAGCTGTCCAAAGGATCTATTCGTCTTTCTGGCCTTTGCATGTTGAACCTCATATATAGGCCAGAAAGCCCATTAGAACCCAAAGATATCCTTTCCGAAAACGTTTCCAAACTATCCCTAATCTACCCCTAAATAACCACAATTTTGAGTAATTTCTCATTTATGTAAGGTATAGGGTAATAAGTTAATAAGTAATTCATACCTCAAAATATAATTTTTTGTCAAATGTTTAAATGATAAATAAACTTGAAAATACCTAGTATACATAGTAGTCAGTTTCAGTTAGTAGTAGTAGAAAATATACAATTTTGGATAGGCATTTATATTTAAGTGCTTTTGTGATTATTCCCAGAGATATCGAGTATTTGCCCACAAAATAATACATTTTACTTTACACAAGTCCCTAATACTACTACTGTATAGTATCACAGTATAAGTAAAGCTTATCTACCCATTATTTATGCACACAAATATACGAATTTGAATATTAGATATGATAATTTCACATCGAATATGATAAATTGATTAATAATATGTACAGACTTATTTAACCTCTGTATAACGTACATTGAACTCGAAACTTCAAACTTCAAATTGATAAAGACTCAATTTTACAAAAATTACGACAAATTTCTCAATTCTTCATAAAATTTGTCAGAATTCTTGATAGAAAAGTATGGATCCAATCGTAAGAAATTGAATCTATTTGCAAAGGTACTATATATAGAGATTTGACTGTAAATAGATTGAGATTCGGTATTAGATTTGAAGGACTTTTTAACCGAAATGTGCAAAATTAGAAAAAAATAAAAGTTTGCTATTTATATTGAATTTGGATTATATGACTAATTGACTATTTGAGAGAAATAAAATATCTTTTTGCAAATATTTATAATACAGTATGTATAGTAGGGGTAGATTAGGGAGAGTTTTGAAAGGATTTTGATATTTGGACAGTCTTTCTATCTGAATCAGTTGTTATTTTGATACCTTTTTGCTTGAAAATATCCCGGCTATCCCTAGATACATATAAATTAATCACATATCTATGCCCAAAGGATCTATTGAATTTCAGGCCTTTGCATGTTAAACCTCATATAAAGGACAGAAAGTCCAACAAAACCCAAAGATATCTTTTCAAAAACTTCAAAACTGTTACTAATATACCTATATCTTTATTTATCACAAGATTCGAGGTGTGTATCTAAAAAAATATTGAACAAATTTTGGAACTAAAAATTCTTAAAAGGCCTAATTAATATTAAGCAATTTTTTCTTATAAAAAAAAATTTAAAACTTCTATAAATGTCCTAAATTTTTGTAAATTTTTGACCAAAAATTGTGCATTTTATAGATGCTATTCGAATTGAAAGGTTATCTTTGGGTTCTAATGGGCTTTCTGGCCTTTATATGAGACTTATCATGTAAAGGCCTGAAAGCCTAATAGATCCTTTATCAATTGGATTTTGTCATTAAATTAGAAAAATCTCAAAATTATGCATCTTATAGCCTCGTTTATGACTTGATTATTTTGTATTTTACTATAAATAAACTTAAAATCTCTAATTGAAACAAATTATAGCAAGCTTATTCATAATGTTGTACGTTTACTTAGAAAGTATTGTTCGATTGTTTTAGACTGATAAGGAAATTTAAAGGGGTTTCCTTTAAACAAGTGTCAGTCAGGTCAAAGTCTCAATTCGAATTATAGAATTATTCGAATTCGAAGGGCAAGTAAATAATACTTTAGAAATATATTTAAAGGACCCTCAAAGCCAACCAAAATGTACATAAAACTTCATAAATCGCATATACAGGGGCATCCAAAAAGTCAGAAAAGGTTTCAAAATGCATTTTATGAATTTTTATGTATCGATTTAATCTTAAAATCCCAAAAAAACTTGATATTATTGATGAATCTTCATAAAAAATCCAAAAATCTCTCAGATGGATAATTGCCCAATTTTCAGCTAATTTCAATCATATGAAGTCGTAAAAAATCCTTTAAAATGCCTGGATAATCCTTGTGGAAACCTACGTTAGATTGACCTAGAGGTCTGAAACTTCTCAATAAGATCAACAAAATTAAATTTCAGCTTTTTGAAAAAACTCAAATTTTATCTGTTGTGAGTTTCAGACCTCTAGGTGAATCGAAAGTGGATTTCCAGGCATTTTAAAAGGATTTTTTACGACTTTACATGATTGAAATTAGCTTTGAAAATTGGGTAAATTATCCATTTGTGAGACTTTTGGCACTTTTTATGAGGATTCATCGATAGTGTCAAGTTTTTTTGGCATTTTAAACAGAAAAATTCTATAAACAGATAAAATTTGAGATTTTTAAAGAGCTGATATAGCTGAAATTTCATTTGGGTTGATCTTATTGAGAAGTTTCAGAACTCTAAGGTCAATCTAATATAGATTTCCAGGCATTTTAAAAGGATTTTTTACGACTTTACATGACTGAAATTAGCTTTGAAAATTGGGTAAATTATCCATTTGTAAGATTTTTTGACACTTTTTATCAGAATTCATCGATATAGTCAAGTTTTTTTAGTGTAAAAATGGCTTCATTTTAAGAAAAATACAATTTTATAGCCTTACTTTTGAACTACCCTGTATAAACGAAATATTCAAGTGTTATACGAGCATCCGGCCGAAACAACTGAGCTATCTCAAAACTCAATTTCCAAACAAACTCAAAAACTTAAACTCAAACTTAAGGTCTGGGATAAAATAGTATTATAAATAAAATACCATCAGAGTAGTTATAAACTTCTACTTCTATAATACATACATACATATCAGTAGTAGAAAGACCTAGATAAAATAATACTTAAAATGCTCTATTCTACTATGTACTGCGACTAGATATTATTATTATTATTACCGTATTACTGCATTTGAATGAGGACTTGCTATTATGTATATGTACTTTATACAAAATAATATTCTATTCAATTCATTTCATAGAAATGAAAAAAAAATCTCAAAAAAAAGTCTCTGACATTATTTCACTAGTACTTACATATATGGCAAAACTTGAGTTTTTTTTTCAAAAGTTTGAGATTTAACTGGTAGTTTAAAGTTTATATAAAAAATGTAAAAAAATGACAACTTTATTTACTCCAATTGAGTCATACAATACATACTGTACAGATATGTAATGTACATATCTGTAGATACTTGTGTTATAAAGTCAAAGTTTATAAATTACTTAAAATTCTCTGAATTTTGAGAATGTTTTGAATATCATATCCTTAGATTTAATTGGCTATTTTAAATAGGATATTTACATATAAATTATTAAAATAAGTACCTATGCTGATAATATTTTGATTCTTTTATTAAGGCTGCGATTTAATCTCATCACTATTTTGGTTGAATTTACCCCTATATTTTAGGTATAACTTTACCTCTATATGAAATTAACCCATTATTTTTTGAGTTTTTGACCAAAATCGATTAAAAATTTGGTCAAAATCGGTAGAAATTTGACCAAAATCAGTTAAAAATCAGTTACTTTTAGGCCATTTGATAGTTTAGTTTAGGTAGGTTTGGATTTAAAAAAAATTTGGTTGAATTTACCCCTATATTTTTGGCCTAACTTTACTTACTTTTGTATGAAATTAACTCAAAATTTTTAAAAATCCTAACCTAAATTAAACTTATCAAATGGTCTAAAAGTACCTGATTTTTAACTGATTTTGCTCAAATTTTTACAGATTTTGGTCAAATTTTTACCGATTTTGGTCAAATTTTTACCGATTTTGATCAAATTTTTAATCGATTTTGACCTAAGCTAAAAAGAATTGAATTAATTTCATACAGAGGTAAAGTTAGACCAAAAATATAGGAATAAATTCAACCAAAATAGACATGAGATTATGCAAAGTCTCTTAATAATAGGTATTGATATTTTGCTAGTGGTTAAACACTCGAGTTAGGTCATTTAAATTATGCAATCCAGATAGATCGAATTAATTATTGTAAAATTGTTTACTTATAAATTACTCAAGCATCAGTTAGTGTTAGTGTTATGTAATGTAACTCGATATAATATGCATAATATAATATTTAATAGTAAACTTGACAGTTTTGAACATTTAAATCGATTTTTTTTAGAGTATTAAATGACAGAAACAGAAAAAGCTATAAAAGATTGATCAGTTTACTAAATTGTATAATAATATTTATGACAGTACAGACTGTAATGTCATATGGGTCTTATGACTACTTTTTTGCCCTTATTTTGACCTTTACTTACTTTAGTTGACTTTAGGTAACCTTTTCTCAAAATTTCAGAACTCTATAGATAAGATGAAAGTCCATTATAAAATCTCAAAATTTTCAAAAAAATTCATTTTTAATCTGATTTTAAGTGAAGCTAAAACCATCATATTTATCCTAATTTTCATATAAAATCGTAGATTTCTTTATGACTTAAGTTTAATCTTATCCTTATTTTGGTTGAAATTACCCCTATATATTAAGTCTAACCTTAGGCTTGTATAAAATCTTTTTAGCTTAGTTTGGGTTAGGTTAGATTTTTAAAAAAATTTAGGTTAATTTCATACAAAGTTAAAGTTAGACCAAATATAATGAGGGAAATTCAACCAAATTAAATCGGAGCTTTTTTCTATGTTTAGGATTTCAAAATTGTTTGAGATGAGAATACCAAACTCAAACTTGAATTTCTCAAAAACTTGAAATTATGAGCCCTTATAGGTACTTAACCTTAAGAATTAAGAACCCAATTTGTCATTTTGGCTATTTGTGTCCTAATTATTTTTATGAAATGACAAAAATATCAGAAATTAATTACCTCTCATAAGAGTATTATAGTATTATTAATTATTACGAGAATATCGATACACAACTCGTAAATAAAGATATTTGATCTCATTTCTATAAAAGATTAGTAAGTAAATAGGCATTTTGGCAGTACCCATTTAATTATAGGGCTTTGTATGTCTTATAAAATTCAATATCACTCTATCTATTACACAGTAAAATGTCTGTATAAAGTATCAATATTACAGTATTACAATCAAACCTCAAATCTGATAAAACTAAAAAGGGTCATCAAATATCTTGATAGATACATTAAGTACCCTAATAAAACTCTTTAAAAATATTGAAAAAATTGAAATTGAATTCACGGGAAAGAAAGCTAGAATATCTAAAAATAGTTAAAAAGTCAATTTTAATGATATAAAATTTTATAAAGCTTCAAATTAAAATTTATTTCATACTTTTTTAAATACCCAACTTTTCAAAATAAATCCGCATTTTTTGTATACTTATCGTGGTATTCTTTTCTCACTTTTCAATTTTGAAATCCTAGATTTCGTTATGTAATCAAATGGATAAAAAACTAGGATTTCAAA
>JAQIXA010004869.1:0-10462 GCA_034699045.1 Nanhermannia cf. coronata Gr-Ori-00579 | reverse complement strand
TACAATCCATGCAATAGTTTTCGAGGGTTATTCAGACAAACATTCAGACTAGGGCTAAAAATTTTGGGAAAATAAATATCCATTTCCGTACCATTAACACTTTCATTGTCCATACCACCAATGGATATCCAATAAATATGAAAATTTGAAAATTTTTAACTCAAAGTACTTATTATTATTCATTATTATTAAAAAATTTTTATTATAAATTATTTTTACCTTTTTATAATCTTCGGATGAATATCTAAAACCATTAATATTATCATCCTCATCCTCGTCAGTTTCCTAAAAATAAGAAATTTAATTTATTTTGAAGAATTTTACATATACACATAAAATATAAATTCATATTAATTATGTACCATTGGAACTAATTATTCATATTTTTATAAATATCATAAATATAAATCGTCTTTGTAAGCAGACTAAAATAGTAAATTACTATGGTTTTCAAAATTTGACAATAAAATGGAAATAGGTATTAAATATTTGATACATACATCCAAATTTGCAGCTTAAAGTAGATAAAGCAATATGTACGTTCTGATAGAGATCTTCGAGATTAGAGTTCAACATTTTTGAAATTTGTCATTCCCATTACCATAACCATTGAATATATATTTTGCTATTAGTAAATGTATAAAAAGTGTTGATCGTGGATATAATCGGATCATTATTTATTTTTTTATTAAGAAAAAGCGAAAAGGTTTAGATTGTAATAGGAGAGAGCTTCAGAATTATTTATCGTACATATACCCCTACACTCACATTGAAAAAAAAGTGAGAGTAGGCTGATAAATGATAAATATTAAATTAAAATTATCAGAAATTTATATTTACCCATTTATATAATTTTTAATCGAATTTTTAATGAGATATTAGGCGAAAATTGACGTTTTTGACTGGCTTAAGATTATAAAACGAAAAATTTGTAATTATATCGATGAAAATTTTATTAAGTTTAATTTGAAAATTTCAAAATATTTTTTTCTTAAACATGTTAATTTATTCGAAAATGGTAAAGAACAATTTTTAAATTTCATTTTAATTACCTACATTACCATTAAAAAAATAATTTTTTTTACCTACACTGAAGATTTGCTGGCATATTTTTTGCATGCAAATTTTTAGCTTGCTTAAATGCATGTAAAGTCTTAAATGGCTTACATGTATTCTAGTAAAAATTGCAAATATTTATTTGCAAATTTATTTTACACTTTTATGAGCAAATTTTTACATTTATAACAGGAATTAATTTTCCTAGCAAATGCTTGTAATATTTACGTATATGCGTGTAAAAAATACGCGCAATTGCAATGCTTGTAAAATTCTGAAACGAAAATCAAATCTAAAATAGTTGGATTTTTTTCTCAATTAAATTCTAAAGTGCTTAACAAATTACCAAGTTAATTTAATTAAGTTCAAAATCAAATATAATGTTTTAAGCTAAATTAAGTATATTTAATTAAGTTAAACGTAAAATTTTAACTAAATCCAGTCTCATCGATGAAGATTCTTCATCGAAGAAACAGGTAACAAATTACTTAAATATAAACTTAATGTTTTATTTCATTAATTGACATTTTCACAGGTCGAATTGTCTAAAATTGTCAAAATACTTTTAATTTTGTATTTAGAATGGACGATATATTGAGGACCAAACTTGGACAATTTATATGCATGTCAAATTGGCCTTTTCTTGAAGGTAATCAATTATTAGTTAGATTTTTTAATATAAGTATACCCTACTAAATACCTAGTGCATGAGATAACTTGTATCATAATTAAAAGTAGTTTTATTTCTCTTTCAGACAAATTGACCTCTTGACCAACTTGACCTTTTTTCAACGTAACATTGACCAACTTTATCAACATGCCTTGGGACTCGAGAAGATCTACAAGTGTTTTTATAAATTATATTTGATTATTTTTTGTAATTAAATGAAATAAAGTCGTATAAAAATAATTGACATTTAAGTTTTTGCATTTACAAAGTAACGTGCAATTTTTATGGACCCTATATTTTATGCATATATACAATGAAAATTTACAAGCATTGCAAGTATAAATTCACATGCATAATTAGAAAATTTACACTCAAATGCGCGCAAAATTTACAAGTATGCGTGTAAATAAAAAAAACAAGCAATGCAAGGAAAATTTGCACGTACTCCCAGAGGTGCCTTTTTGACAGATATGCATGCAAATATTTGCTTGTATACATGGGAAAATATTAAGAGTGCAAGGAAATTTTACATGAGAACATTTTTAGTATATTTTTCAATATTTAATATTGAATACTACAAGGTTATGTAAGTATTTATATATAATTATTTTGACCTCTAAAAAATGCCTAATTTTTTTAAAAACAGGCACATTATGATTAATGGGTGCACGAGTTAGTTATTTTTGAGGTTTCCAGAATTAGATAAATTATAAAAATAAATGATTATCTCAAGGTTACTATCTGTAAACTATTTTTAGTATAAAATCCAACATATGTATCTGATTAATAATATTTTTACAAATGAAACTACTCATAAGAATATTTAGAAAATAAAACCTTGTGTGCCAATTTTTAAAAGTTTTTAACTAGGTACTTTTAGACATAAAAATATATTTAAAAAAATTTCTAACATGTCATTTTTAGTGAGCCAGCTTCAATATATATGTATTATATGATTTCACATACATACTCATAAGGAGTACGCATATATTTCAATAGATGAACAAGCATGAGCTTCTTTTTGAAGTTTTTCATTTATAACTTTTAGAATCTTCTACTTTCTTTTAAATTAAAACTTTTAATTCAATTTGAAATATGAACGTAAGAATTCGTTTATTTTCTTCCTAATTTTTGAGTTTTTAATCATAAATGATAAGTAATTTTTTTTCCACATATTAAGTATGAAAATATTGTTACATATTAAACTTGGTAGATCGTGAAAAGAATTTTGTGTATGCTTTTGTTTTATATAGGATATGTATTTCGTAAAGCTTCGAAATAAAATCCCTTTAATGAAAATAGTGGCCATTAAAGTTAATTCAGCATATCCAGCTGGATTTCCAATTTTGTTGGATAATTACTTTAGGATTAGATATGTGCAAATTTCCTTTTACTAGCACCAATAATTTACAAACATTTTGGAAAAATTATCGCTATATATAAAGGGTTTTAATATGTCATTATAAAATCAATTACAGATATAAGATATAAGATATAATTATTTAGTTTACATATTAGTATTTTAATTTATTTTCAATTTTGATGAAAGTATTAACATTTGTTTTTTGTCAATGCATAATAATATGTCGTAAGTATAATAAAATTCTTGTGTTTATAAAATTCTTTGACAAGCAAAGAAATGCTCATATTCACATTCCAAATCGTGCCATTTCCCCAGTGTCCATGGTTCACCTGTTAAAAATGATAATTATTATTGAACCTTTAATTTAAAGGATGTATTCGGAATTCAGGCCTTTTCACGATAAATAGTATAATAAAGCAAAGCACATTTTCATCAAAATATATCATTTTACATAAGTGATTTTTAAAAATCTACTAACCTGCGTCAATTAGTAAAATGGCCATACAATTTGCTGGAGCATGAGAAACGCCCACATTGTCAGGTTGATCATGGTCCCAGTTTGTATAATTCATGGGACTTTTATCGTTCCATGAAAAACCGTTCTGTTTTGAACCTTGCCCGCCAATAAACCCAAAGTTTGAGATTTCGTCTGCTCTGCGAGTTTTCATAAAATTTTGAACAAATCTCTGCTCTTCCTCTGATCTTATGGTTAACAAATCACTGTTATAATCTCTCTGACATATGCTTCGAGCAGCCGCAAAATTTTTCCTCGAGTCTCCCATTTTGAAGCATTTATTTCGATACTGAGTCCAATCTCTTGGGCAGGTTTTACAAATATCTTCATCATTCTTTCTTATAGTTTGTTCTATCCAATTTAGCTTAAGTTTTGGAAAAATAATAAGATTAAAATTAGAATTTGAAATATATATTCTGTTTTACAAATGCTTGAACTCGTCCGCCACTTGCCCCAAAAATCACCCAACCATATTGGTAAAATTTTCCATCACTTCTAGCTTTGGAAAGTGGGCTGCCTGATATATATAATATTTTTCATGTGTATATTTTAGGCTAATTTAAATATTCATCTGCAAATATGCATATTCTGAGTCAATATTTAGTTACCTGAATCGCCACCGCCTATAATGCGTACGCTAATGGACCATCCATTCGGTCTCTCTCCAGTTATGTTAGCTTCCCTTTTATACAAATGGCCGTAACCTTTATTGAGATTAATAAATATGTAATTTGTATTTAGGTATTAGTCTTGGGGCGAGATAAACATGTCCTTGATAAACATGTCCTTTCACTTGATCCCTTTTGATGTCTGTCTGTAGGGGGGATAATAAGAACACAACAGGAATCGAAGAATGTTATATTTCTAATTAAAAATTATGCAAAAATCTCAATTTTAACCCATTGCGGTTCTATGGACTTTTTAAGTCCAAAGAACGGAAAATTTTATATTATAAAAATGTCCGCGAGTATTAAATACATGGTATAGTTTACCAGGAACCGCATGCTGGCACGGTACTGGCACCAGAAAAAATAAAAATAATTTTGGGGTAGATTGATATAGCCGTCTTTAGCTATTTGTCTGAAAACTTCAATAAGTATGGGGCAATTTTAAATTTTAACCTGGATATACTTTAAACGTATAAACTTTATAATAAATGCTCAGAATGGTAAAAAGCTTTTCTCGCCCAATTTATAATTTATAATCAACTGTTAAAGAGCTTTTGATTAAGTCCTAGTTGCCTTAGCAAACATAAAAAGAAAAAAAAATCTAACGTCTGCTGCCAGCCATTCCAAAGCCAGAGAACCAAACGCTTTGATTTAGAAGTCCTGCCTGATTCCTAGATGGCAGACAAATCCCTCGTACATCATCGTTCATTTCCATAGGCTCTGTTCTTACGAGAGCTAAATCAATCTCTGAATGGAGATACAGTCTCAAGGGTTTGTATTTCCTTCCAAGGTTTGTGTCATGCCAGTTATTTGTACCGACAGTTATTCCGGCATCCACGAACTGTGGGTCAGGGTCTTTTTCGAGCGCTCTCTCGCCTCTTTCAGCGACACAGTGCTTTGCCGTCAAGACCCAATTTCGGTTTAGAATCGATCCGGTACACCCAGTGAGCTGAACAGCCCAGGGAAATTCACCTAAATTAAAAATTATCAAAACATTTCATTAATTTAATAATTTTCCCAAATACTAAAATATTTTGAAAAAGTGCTCTTCAGCTAATAATTGGCTAATTGGTTTTATTGGGGCTTTAACATGGAAGGGTCTAAAAACCAAATGGATATTTGTTGAAAATTTATTAAGTTTGAAAAATTTAGGCAATTTTTTGTAGATAATTATTTGTATGTCATGAACTATGATTTTGATATTTTGTACCTATTTACCACAATGCTAAATAATGCTATACACTTAACTTTTGATTTAGCAAAGCGATTAAAATTATATATTTGGTTTTTACCAATTGCGGCTTCTTCCCCTGCAATTCGTGTCCGTGGAAATCGCCGTTCTCCACAAGTTTGTTCAACTATCGGACAGTTTTGCACAAATCCTTTAAGTTAAAAAAATATAATCAATAAAAATAATAATAATATAAGTTTGTGTGTGTACCATAGACAATTGTTAAAATTCCAAATAGATGCCCAAAAACTAAGAAAATTTTGCATGAATACATTTTTAAGTTTATTTTCAGGATTTAATATCGAATGCAAGGTTATGTAAGTATTTATATATAATTATTTTGACCTCTAAAAATGCCAATATGTAATTTGCTTAAAACAGGCACGTTAGTTATTGTTATTATTGAGGTTTACAGAAATAAATAAATTATAAAAATAATTGATCATCTCATGGTCACTATCTGCAAATAAATTTTTAATGATTTTTATTAAAAAACCAATTATTCAATTGTACATATATATGATTAATAACATATTTCCATATACTTATATACAATCAAAATTTGTGGAAAGAACTATTCAAAAGCTACCCATACCTATAAGATTTATAACCTCTCAACCACGGAAAAAATGATTTATCAAATAACCACTAAAGTTTAATATGATAATAGAATAATATCATCTATATCATTAGGTATAGTCAAAAATTTTACTCCATTTTTTTGAGGGAGACCGTGGATTTTGGGATAAATGGTTTTTGTATATTTTGGGTTTTGAAAGCAAATGGATTTTTGAAAAAATTGAATTTTTGAAATTTAACTCAAAAATTACTTAAATCATTTTAAATCATTTTATTCCCCACAGATTTTTTGCAAAAAAAAATAGAATTTTTTTATTTTTACATATCAAATGTCTATTTTACAGTTTAACTAATTTAGTAGGGTAACTCATAATTATAGGGTATATCTCTATTAACTAATTAGTAACACCAAAATAGTGAAAATTTTTATTATTATATATATTAGAATAATATTTTATTTTCAATTTAATATAACATTTGTTTTTTGTCAGTGCGTAATAACATGTAAGCATTATAAAATTTATCATGTTTATAAAATTCTCTGACAAGCAAAGAAATGCTCATATTCACATTCCAGATCGTGCCATTTCCCTAATGTCCATGGTTCACCTGTTAAAAATGATAAATATTATTGAACCTTTAATTTAAAGGATGTATTCGGAATTCAGGCCTTTTCACGATAAATAGTATAATAAAGCCCATTTTCATCAAAATGTATCATTTTACATAAGTGAATTTAAAAAATCTACTAACCTGCGTCTATTAGCAAAATGGCCATACAATTAGCTGGAGCATGAGAGACGCCCATATTGTCAGGCTGATCATGGTCCCAGTTTGTATAATTCATGGTACTTTTATCGTTCCATGAAAAACCGTTCTGTTTTGACCCTTGCCCGCCAATAAATCCAAAATTTGAGATAGTGTTCGCTCTGCGAGTTTTCATAAAATTTTGAACAAATTTCTGTTCCTCCTCAGACCTTATGGTTAGCAAATCAGCGTTATAATCTCTTTGACATATGCTTCGAGCAGCCGCAAAATTTTTTCTTGAATCTCCCATTTTGAAGCATTTATTTCGGTACTGAGTCCAATCTCTTGGACAGGTTTTACAAATATCTTCATCATTCTTTCTTATAGTTTGTTCAATCCAATTTAGCTGGTTTTTTGGATGACAAATAACAAAATCAATATTAAATTGATATTAAATAAATATTTATTTAATTTTACAAATGCTTGAACTCTTCCGCCACCTGTCTGGTTAATCACCCAGCCATATTGGTAAAATTTTCCATCACTTCTAGCTCGGGAAACTGGACTGCCTAATTTATTATATTTTTCGTGTGTATATTTTAGACTTATTAAAATATTAAATTTGCAATAGTCAATTGATTGAATATTTTAGTTACCTGAATCACCTCCAAACATAACGCGTTCGTTAATTGACCACCATCTCGAATTTTCTCCTCTTATTGTAACTTCCCTTTTGTACAGATAGCCATAGCCTTTATTAAGAAATTAGTAAGTAATTAGCATATTTGGCGAGTAAATTTTTGTTCATATTTGTTTCATTGTCTATCTGTCTGTGCGCGGCATAAAGAGAAGCTCACACGAGTGATTTTAATCCAATTTGGTGTGAAGGATCCTTATATGGTTTAGATGTGCCGTTTAAAACAAAAACAAAGTTGCTACACTATTTATGGTTGTACAGCAGACCCCATAAAAACACCTAAACCGCAAATTTTTTTATTATTTATAATTGTTACTCAGCCCCAGAGGGAGTCTAAAATAGAATGATACGTAATGTCCACAAAATCGAACGCCGTACCCCTACAACTATAATATAGTTTGGGGCAGATTGGGCCTGTGATAGTAGGAAAAAGCAATGACTCTGTCTGAAATTTTGAATTGTATGGACTTTAAACGTGGAAAAATAGCATAAATGACCAGAATGGTCAAATAAGTTTGCTCGCCCAATTTATAATTTATAATCAACTGTTAAAGAGCTGTTGATTAAGTTCTAGTTGCCTAGCTGAACTAGAAAAAAATCTAACTTCTGTTGTCAGTCATTCCAAAGCCAGAGAGCCAAACGTTTTGGCCTCGAAGTCCAATCTGATTTCTAGATGGCAGACAAATCCCTCTTGCGTCATCGTTAATTTCCATTGGCTCTGTTCTGACGAGAGCTAAATCAAAATCTTGATTGAGGTACAATCTCAAGGGCTTGTATTTTCTTCCAAGATTTTTGTCATGGTAGTTGTTTGTACCAACAGTTATACCGGCTGAAACAAACTGCGGGTCAGGATCTTTTTCGAGTTCCTTCTCTCCATTTTCGGCAACACAGTGCTTAGCCGTTAAAACCCAATTCCTGTTTAAAATTGATCCGGAACACCCGGTGAGCTGAACGGCCCAGGGAAATTCACCTAAATTAAAAATTATCAAAACATTTCATTAATTTAACTCTGCTCAATATTAAAATACTCAACGTTTTATGAAAAAGAGAATAGGTTATAATGGGCTTATTGGCTTCATAGTGGATTAATGTATCGAAGGAAGGATCAATTAGATTTTTTGTTGAAAGTTTATTAAGATGGAAAAATTTAGGTAATTTTTTTGTAGATAATTATGTCTAATTTTAAAGTTTTGTCATATCAAAAATTCGTAAAGATTCGCAACAATTTTAAAATTTCAGAAAAAGGAAATCTCCGTGGTATAATTCAAGCGCCTATAGAAGCTTAATTGATTCTTTTTTTTAATTCCTTTTTTTTGTCAAAACTATTTACTGCCATAATTTTATTATTGTGTACCCATTTATAGAATATAAGATTGTAATAATAAGATTGATATAAGTAATAATCATTATTTATACATTTTCATTAGCATTAAGATATTAAAAAGTATTTTACCAATTGCGGCCTCTTCGCCCACAATTCGTGTACGCGGAAATCGGCGTTCTCCACATGTTGGCTCAACTATCGGACAGTTTTGCACAAAACCTTCAATTCAAATTAAAAAAATATAATCAACAAAAATAATAATATAAGTTTTTGTATCTACCATTGGCAATTGTTAAAATTCCAAATAGAATCCCAAAAACCAAGGAAATTTTACATGTGTACATTTTATTTATTTTTCAGAATTTAATATTGAATACAAGGTTATGTAAGTATTTATATATAATTATTTTGACCTCTAAAAAAGTCCAATATTTTGCTTAAATGAGGCAGGCATGTTATTTTATGATTAATGGGTACTCGAGTTAGATATTTTTGAGGTTTACGGAAATAAATAAATTATAAGAATAATTGTTCATATTAGGGTTACTATTTAGTTTTTAGTATAAAATCGCACATATTTGATTAATAGCATTTCTCAGGAGTTGTAATGGTTTTAGATGTATTCATTTTAGCTCTATTCACCAAGACCATTTTATAAGAATACTAAATCATTCTTTTTATCTCTCAGGTGTATTGATAAGAACGCATAGGTTACGAAAGTTCTAAAATTATAATTATAATATCCTTTTATTTATAAGAGTAGATAAAGGATAGTTGGGAAATGTTTTTGAAATTTATTTTACACTTTTTTCAACTCAACCTGGCCGAAAATGGGCAAAATGACAACTTTTTCATCTAAAAATAAGTTCGATATACCGAAAAAGTTAACGAATCATTCCTTATCTACCTATATTTTTCATTAACTTCTACTAATTTAAAGTATTTTTTTTTAAATACATACATCAGTTCATTATGTACAAAAAGTCCATTGTTCAAATGTATATTACATACTCGTATATTAGAGATATTTAATTGTTAAAAAGTTTATATATAGATGTAGATAAAGAATAGTTTGGGGATTTTTTCTTGAGTGGCTTTATATTGATACTTGCGAGTACAATTTAAAAGCTATTATATTATGCATTTTGTGTGAATAAGTTCCTATGGATATTATAGCATAATGTAAAGTATAATAGGCATTTGATACGGAAATTCGGCAAAATTTTTAATTTTTTTCAAACAACCGTGAAGAATGATAAAACATTCTATAGTTATATTTAACTAATTTTTTAGATATAAGGTTTCAAAAAAATTCCAAAATCCCAATTAATATTTCTAACCTGTGAGTAAATATTTATTAGCCCGTACCCATTGAAAATGGGGAAAAAGGGCTATAGCGTTTGCCATGTCCGTCCGTCTGTCTGTCTGACTGTCCGTTCGCGCGTTTGCGGCCGAACCGCGAATCGGATCTAGACAAAAATTGGCACACATTTAGGCCGGGAAAACCTCCAGGCCTTTTTAGAGTCTTAGTTAACACATCAGTTTATGTTAGAGTATCAGTTAAAATTCATACTTTTGACTTTAGAGTTTCCTGTTAGTATAAGTTTCTGTAT
>JAQIXA010004868.1:0-10463 GCA_034699045.1 Nanhermannia cf. coronata Gr-Ori-00579 | reverse complement strand
TTGTCTTGTGTATTTGGCGGGAAGTTTTGAAAACTCCAAAAAATTTAAAAAAGACATTTAAATTTCAAATATTTTGGAGTTAAAAGACCATTAAAACTAAACTACCTATATTTATATGAATTATCTTGTATTCTGAGGGTGCGGGCTTTCGCGAGTGAAAAACCGATTTATTTACTACAAAAATCATAATTGCCCATAAATAAAAGGGATCGCCTAAATATGTAGAGCATTGTATAATTAAATTCAAAAATAGGCCATGAGGAAAATGATGAGGAAAATGATCTCAAAATCTCAATTTCATCCAAAGGTCTGAAATCCTTTTATTAAAATTTCAATGATATATATTATACAGATATACTTGTATATCAAGATACAACAAATTGAGAGTCAATTATAGAAATCTTAATTATCGTAATATCATTTTTTTAATATTATACAGGGTGGTTCAGAGCCATAGACTCGGTGTTCATATTGAATTGGTAAATTGATTCATATTGAATCGGTAAAAACGAGAGTAACAAATTACCTAGTTTAATAAATGATAAAAATTTAAGAATTTTTGAAGAATTTTGATTTTGAGATTGCTACAAATGCTACAAAATGAAAATATTTTGAATTTTTTTGAAAGTAACTTTTTTTAATTTTACTAAAAAATGTGAAAGGAGAGAAATAATGAAATTAGCAACTTTACTTTTGCCAAAAAGTAAAAAATTTTTAATTTTTTCATTTTGTGACCTAATTTTTAAAATATCTCAAATATAGATTTCAAATTCTTGAAATTTTACTACATAATCAAATTCTTTCATCTACTTTCAGCAAATTTGCCGTTTAATAAACATAGTACATACTTTAATTAGAGTTATTCACATAAAAACACCGGGTCTATGGCTCTGGACCACCCTGTATATATGTACAAAAAATTTGTCTTACAATATTATTAAACCTAACATAGATACTATGCTGATTACTGGTAATTATATAATATCTTACCATTAGATTTAGATAGATCTTCCGTGGTCAAGTCCAAGGATATTTTAACATAAAATGACCTTCGTTAATTTCTACATTGCTGTCATAGTTTATTTATATACCTAGGTATATCTTTTAGTATTTTATCGTTTTGTAATAGCAGTTCGTGTTTAATATTTTGTATGAAGTATACTTATCTAATATTAGGTACTAGTCCGCATTCATTGAGAATGAGTAAAAAGGGACTATACTGCCCCTCATGTCTGTCTGTCTGTCTGTCTGTTTGTCTGTCCGAAACGGGAATTTGAAACAAGTTTGAAGCTCAAATATAAGGCGGAAAAATTTGAAAAAATCGTCAACACTTTTGATATTTAATGTATTTTAATTATAATCTGAAACTCTATGAGCTCTATCGAATGTAGCTTCGACTAATTTATTTAGCGGGATTTTTTTTAATTCTAAATTTTAAAATATTTTTGATTTAATAAAATCAGAACTACATATTAAAATTATATTTTTATATAAAGAATTAAAGCTCCTTTCGTGCGGGAAAAAGCGATTTATTAAAAAGAGAACCAACTTACTGTGTGAGTGAAGCGATCACTTAATATCAGTATTCAAATTTGACAATTACCTAATGCGTACATTAATTGTACCATTTTTTCGATAAGATGGTTCTTAAAACCTCGACTCGCTTTACTCTATTAATACTATTTTAAAGGCTGAAAAAATATATAATATTGAATTAGATTAAATTGCCATTTAAGTTAGTTTATTATATTCTATAGTTTTTTTACAGTTTTCAAGTAAAAATTCTGCAAATTACAAAACTATAATGATGCTATTACCACAAAAAATAAAATTTAAAAAATAAGGCGTTTGACAATTTATACTTGTGATAAAAGTCCATTAATGATATTTTTTGACCCATTGACCAATATTTGTACATTTGGCTCTGTAAAGTCCTTGGAGAAATTGAATGAATAAGAATCTGATGATAATTGTCGAGAAGATTTGAATGAGTAACCTTCATTTTTTAAATTTAATTGAGATTTGATTCTCTATTAGCAAATATTATCCTAATTAAAATACCAATAAAATTAAGTATAATTTAGAATGTTTCAATTTTTGGGGCTTTTGTTCCTTGCCTTCATTGGTGTAAATGCGAGGGGGTACTCGGGGAGTTATCATACCCGTGGTTCGGAACCACTCTTTGTTACCAATGTGAATATCGGAGGTAAGCATTATACTCGTACGCATTAGAATAGTACTATGTATCTGCCTTTAAACTCTATTTTACTTAATAACATCGCACCATAAAGAAGAATACCTACAAGGGAATTTGAACTAACTAGGTAAATTGGTATTTGGTATAGTGGATCAAACTCGATCCCATTATATTAAATGTAAAGTTGAGATCAAAATTAACTTTTTTAACAATATTTTTTGAAAAATACGGATATCTTTCTCCATTAACCTAAAAAATCGAATAAAATGCTTATAATCTGCGTAATACAAAGTAAAAACAGTTACTTTTTAGCCTGTATTTAGTTATGCTTATTTATAATAAATTAAAGGCATAAGGATTAACATTTCATTTGATCTTTTTTGGGTCATCCGAATTGGTAAAAATATTGATTTTGATCTCAAATTTACATTTAATATAATGAGATCGAGTAGTTTTAATCCACAATTTCAATTTACTGGGTAAGCCTTCTATCAGAGATCCGAAAAATAATCTGAACGGATAATCGGTCTGATAGAAAATATCTTAATCTGGTTATAATCTGGGATATGATCGGATCGGATAATAAAAAAAAATAATTATGAAGATTTCGGTTTGATTTGGTTACAATTTAAGATGCTTTAATTAGGATAAAATTAAGAAAATTTGAAAAATTTTGAAAAATATATCAATTTTATCATTATATATCATTATAAGACATCATTATAACATTGTATGGTATATTATATCATAAAATCATTATTAGGTGTTGAAGTGGCGAGATTACTGTCAACTCGTTTACGGCCTTCTAATGTACGTAACGCTATGGGACGGTCTGAATTTGACCGGAATAGTTACTGGGTTCAGTCCCGTATCAGTGAAATGCAGGGGTCAGTTTCAGACGAGCCGGGTCATTATCTTTCTTCAGATTTAGGAGGACCATCAGATTTTTGGAACCTGTTTCCAAAATCCACAAGGTAATATTATACTAGATTATCAAAGCATTTCAAAATATGCTTTATTTTTTTCAAATTATGCTTTTTATCCTTCAAAAATAAGAAATTTTTATGCCAATAAAAATAAATGTGACTATAAGATTAGATAATGGCTCAGCTTATTATAATTTGATCAGTAAACTTACAAAAAGCTTAAATTACACAAGTTAGCTAACTATATATTAAATAGAAAATAAATTAAAAATATATCTCAAAAAGGAGAAATGGTGATTTTGAGGGACTTGAAAGAAATCTGGTGAATTATCTTCAATTTGACTGTGGAGACATCCAGTGGGATCTTAACATTCTCTATGACGACCATACCCGTCCACGTAGGCCATCAACCCTTAGATTAGAGTTGGTCTACTACGATCAAAATGGTGCTCATTGTCACGAAGAGACACTAACTCATGCCAACTACGCAACTTACTATTCGCCAAAGGATTCCAATTATAGGTGATATTTTTTTTATTATTTCTTAGGAAAGTTGGCTATTAGTAATTAACCACAACTAAAATTGATTTGAAGCCACTGACTTTTTACTACCCGTATTTTATCCGGTGGTGCCAACATTGTAAATTTTCTGAAATTTTATAATTTTTTTAGAAATGATATTTCCACTTTATGGAGCAGTCAAGCGAGGGGGCGCTCTTTCGAACGGCCGTATTGCCCTATTTGTCTTCCTGGAAGGCGGACCGAAGTTAGGGGAAGACCCTCGTTACCAGTCAGGTCATTGGGTTCAGCTCCTCTTAAAATGCCATTACAACAACGAGCCTTACCCGTAGTATCAAGCTCATATCCAGTTGAGAACACTGTTCGGGTTTTTGCTCATAGCAACTTTTGGGGTGTCAATGCGACCCTAACTCCTCGACCTTCTCAATGCATTAATATTGACTATGATTTATATAAACGAATCTCCAGTTTAATGGTCACCCAAGGATCGTGTGTCACATTCTACGAGAATGATAATTGTCAGGTTTGTTATTTGATATACAAAATTTACTTACTTTTACAATGAATAGAGGGCTTTCAAGAATTTAAGATAGCGAAATTGTTATAGGCCTTAATCTAAAATCTAGATCTAATTTTGAACAAGTTAGATGTCAAATCGATAGAGAATTTAATTGTAGATATTCGAATCCGAAAGCCATTTGATGCTAACTATAAGATGAACATGCTGAAATTAATGGGTCAATGAACTAGACTATTATAGAAATCTAAATAAGTCAAAATTGATCCTAAAGACTTGATATGTCAAGATTTTTATGATTTTCAATTTCAGAGCACCTGGAAATCGTAAATTTTGAAATGTCAAGTCTTTTGAAGCAATTTTGCCTTTCTTTAATTTTTCACTATTATTATTATGTAAATGTCTCCAGTTCATTAACTCATAACTTTTGATCTGTTCAATTTAGATTCAACCTTAAAAGGTCTTGAGTTTCTTAATCAACGTTAAATTTTCTCTCGATTTCATATCTCACATCACTTGCTCAAATATTCAATTTGGTCTACAGATATATTATATTAAATATAAAACACTTTCTCCAGCTTATTCTTGAAGACCCTGTATTTTATAGCAGTTTTGGAAACTTATTTTAAAATAATTCTCACAATATTTTGAAAGGTTTTACTCATTTAGTTACTATTGATGCTCAAAATTTTTAACTTGATTGAATTTAATACTATAGGGTCATAGTTTTAGACAAGAGGTGGGTGTTCGAGACAACCTTGAGATCTTTCCAGATTGGCGTCTTAGAGCGACTCACAAAACCTGGAATGATGTCATCAGCTCTGTTATGGGTTGCACTTCTTCTCAACCTCTACCTCAACCAACTCAACCATCATATCCATATACATCGGTCGACTTGAGCTTGAGACCTTCAACTTCAACTGTATGAAATTTAAAAAAAATATCAAACAAATTTAAATTTAACAGGCATTTAAAGCCTTTTAAATATTTTTTTACATTTTTCATTTTTAAAAATTGAAATAATTTTGAGTTGATTGACTCATAAATTTTGACCTGTTAATCATAAAACCAAAAATATTTTGAGATTCGATGCTTTCTAAATTTCCTATCGATATAACATTTCTTAAATATTCGCAATGTAATCTGTAGTATTGTAAAGCCTAAACATTTTGACCATCTTTTTCTAGATGACCTTTTATATTTAAACCCCCAAAAAAATCAAAAAAAAAAATCAAAAATAATAGAAAAAATTCTAGCATTCTTGAAAAACCCTAGCTTTTTTATTCAATTTTTTAAATTTTCACAGGGAGTTATTGTTGAGTTGTACGAGCACAAGGACTACAGAGGGTCATTTGCTCGTGTACGGGTTCCCGATGGTCATTGCACTGACATTCCTTCCGATTTCCACCACGTGATATCCTCATTCAACTCCCAAGGTGGATGCATTATGCTGTGGGAGTTTGCTGGGTGCAGAGGGACCTCGAGGACAGAAACGGCAGGTCAAAATTCTGACCTGACTCAGGTCAGAACAAGCCCAGGATCATATGCCCGACAATGGAACGATAATGTGAGGGCCATCTCTACATGCAACTTTTGAAGAGAAAATTTAGAAAAATAAAAATTGTAAATAAATTGTAAAAATAGAAAATTGTAAACCACACTTATTGTTTTAGTTAATTATTATTATTCTAATAAGTTTATTTAGCATAAATTAATTAAAATATTGAGAAAATACAAGGATATATAAATATACGCACTGCCATGAGAAATTCCCTTGGTAAAAATAATGTAGATCTATTAGATAGATAGTTTACAAAAATAACCAAAATGAATAAAAATAAATAAAATTATTGTGAATTTAAGGCAAAATAATGGAAACCTTAATTACCTAAAAATTTATCCAGTATTAATATTGAAGTTTTAAAATTTTAAGTATTAACCTTTTCTACTTGTATAATATTACAACAACAATATATTGATGTTGTAATATGGAAAGTAGTATATACTAGTTTCCAACAATTTTATAAAAATTAATTTTAAATGTAGAAATAGTTTTCGAAATTTTTCAATTTCCATAATTATGGCTTTTAAAATCGGTCTTCTAAATTCCCATACAAGTCCAATGAGAGAAATAAAAAGCCCTGCAGTCAAAATGAGAAAAACTGAAATCAAATTCCAAGTCATTTTTTGAGGCATAAAATCCGCCCTTCTATTTACATCAAACTTAAAAATCTCGAGATATCTTTTCCATTTAGCAACTTGAGGTTTTTCAATGTGTTTCGACCATTTAGAAATAACTCCAGCCTCATGTACCCTTCTTAAAAGTGTCTGTAAATAATCATTTTTGAGATATCCATCAAAAATGAATCTTTTCTCAAAACGCATTATATTTTCAACCCCTTTAGAGAATTCAACTTTAGAATTGAGCTGTGTGAAAAAATTAGAAAGTCGATGAATTTCATCAGAATTTGCATACATAACGGAGCCATCACATTTGAGAAATTTTGAAAACATTTTGGTCCCATTACCTCCATTATATTTTTTTTGATTCTCTTGTAAATCATGTCTTATGCCAAATACATTTGAATATAATTTTTGTGGAATCAATTTTTTAATAGTTAAACATTTAGAATCTTGACAATATTTTTTTAAAATTAATTCATAGTGATTTTCCTTTTGACTTATCTGTGAGTAAATTGTATCAAAATTGCATTTGGATTCGCATTCATCATTAGAATTATTATAATAAATTGAACTTGAAATTAAAGGCATATCTTCTGCAGAATATGCTCTAATAATCCTATCAATCAGTGTACTCAAAAAGTCAAAGTCGTTCTCAACCAGGTCTTCAATTACAAAATTCTCCAAGTCTGTAACCCGTACATTTTTAGGGCCTAATAAATTCGACTCAAATTCAAAAACCCGGAATTCCAGCCTTATAACATGAGACAATGTCATTGGAAATTTTTGTTTTATTGGTGAAATGAGTGAAGTCGTTAGAAAACTTCGATAGCCGTTTGTAAGCATTACACCAATGCCCAGAAGCCACAAGGTGAATGGCAATAAAACCATCCATTTGGCCCCTTTTCCAAGGAATATTTTTAATATATCAAAATCTACACCTTGATCAAGAAAAGGTCCAAAAATCAAAAAAGCATTTTTGACAAGTGCCGTGAGAAATAGTGAACAAATCAAGGTCAAAATCCAAGTAGGGATATCAAATGGAGAAAAATATTGACCCAAATTTAATGTTATTTGGTCTGATCTTGTCGTAGTACTGCAAGTTAGAAAATTTTTTGAATTATCCTTATACAACATATAGATGTAGGGCTTCTCAGTATCCAGATTATCACTGTCAAGATTTGAAATAGAAATAGATTTGAAATATATTGACAAATCCTTGAATAGTGGATTGGAATGAACCACAGTTTGTGGGATTTTTTCAACTTGTGTATAACTATCATTGATCGGCCCACTTATTGAATGTAAAATATATTGTATTAGTTTAACACCTGCATAAATTCTTATACCATGGATATATTTTTTGAATATTTTTGAGAATTCAGTAATTTCTTTGAAACAATTTGGGAATGTACAGTTCATATCATAAAAAGAAGCAGCCCTACTTTGGTAATATATAAATATGGTTTTTTCAAATTTGACCAAACCATTATACTTTATATTTTTTTCAAAGCAAAAAACTATAATGAAATCCCAATGACTGTCTTGATACTCGGGATAATTGGGAAAATAGTCTTCACAATTGTACTTGAAATAGATTAAGGATTTTTTTACATGTTTGACAATAAATTGTGGCTCAAAATTTAGCCGAAAATCACCACCATAATTACCAAATATAAGAATCTGAGAGCAATTATTTATCCATTTTTGAAAGGTGTGATAAGAATTAAAATAAAATGATCGATGATTTTTAAGTGATGGATAGTTTTTTTCAAAAATTCGAAAAGGTAATTGAATATCCCAGAGATTAAGGTCTCTATAAATGTCATTCAAATCAATGCTAACGTCTAAATTGCACAAATTTAATACAGAAATATATGATTTGAGTTGAGAGATTGAGATTTCATTTTGAATCACAAGTTTAGATTGGCAAACAACACAAAATACTTGTAAAATAATAAAAAACCAATTATACTGATATATGGACGACATTATTTTATATAATTTGTTAAGTAATTCATTGGCAAAATCTTCGATTACATTAAGCCAAAATCATAATTACTTTTTTATTAAACCTTTAGAAAAATTTAATTAAAAAAATCTTAAACTAGGTAGATTATTATGTATATATACTTGAAGAATTAATAAATATTGGATTTGCTATAATTACATTTTTAAGGGTTGATTTGATACTTTATTAATTTTTAATGAAATTAAAAGCCCTTAAAAACACTAGCATTGTCCATGGTTACCTTCCATATATAGATATGATATGGGGAATATTAAAGAAGGTTAAATTCTAATTCAAGAAACTACTCATCTGTAAAAATCAGTCTGAATCAAATCAAATTGTAAATTATCATATTTTCCAAAAATTTGATTAAAATATCTTCCAATAAATGTTTCAGGGGGTTGACAGCAGGAATACCCAAAAAGAGCTACTACTTACTGTCCCACTCTTAATATTTTCCCATGTATACAAGCAAATATTTGCATGCATATTTGTCAAAAAGGCTCCTTTGAGAATACGTGCAAATTGTGCTTGCACTGCGTGCTTTTTTGATTTACACGTATACTTGTAATATTTAAGAGCATTTGCGTGTAAATTTTCCATTTAATGCATGTAAAATTATACATGCAATGCTTGTAAATTTTCAATGCATATATGCATAAATAATAGGCCCTATAAAAAATACTTGCTAATTTGTAAAATAAAATCTAAAAACAAATAATTTCAATTCATTCTTTATTTCAATTCTTTATTTCATTTAATTTACAAAAAATAATCAAATATAAGTTTAAAAAAACACTTGTAGATCTTCTTGAGACCTAAGGCTTGATGAAGTTGGTGAATCCCAAGTTGGAGAAAGGTCAAGTTGAAAGATCGAGTTGTCTGAAAGAGAAATAAAATTGCTTTTAATTATGAGCTAATGAGATCTCTTGCTAATTAGTACATAATTGGTAATTGGGAATCTATAAACTTGTAATTGCTTACCAACAAAAAAAGGCTAAAATGGGTTAGTTTTTACCAAATAGGACCACTTTGGGACTTAGAAAATTTTAAAAAAAAATCGAAATTTTTATTTTCGTCGAAATGTATTCTCTAAGGGGTCAGAAATTGATCAAAAACACCAAATTGACACCCTAAAATGACCCGCAAGGTTTTTAAGACCTCATTAAGGGAGTTATGTTTGCTTTAGGTTAGGTTAGGTTTGTGGAAAAAAGATGGACTGCCACGGGGTGGAGGTCAAATGTTGGCCCAAAGGGTCAACATTTGACCTACCGGTGACCTTCTCGGCCCATTTCGACGAAAATAAAATTTCGATTTCCCAAAGTGGTCCTATTTGGTAAAATCCAACAAATGTCCTAGTTTGGTCCTCACTATATCGTCCATCTATAAACAAAATTAAAACTATTTTGATAATTTTCGACAATTTGACCCGTGTAAATGTCAATTAATGAAATAAAAAATTAAGTTTATAATATTTTAATTAGTTACCTGCAGTTTTCAATCGAAGAGACTTGATTTACTTGGAATTTTATTGAAAACAAGGTAGAACTTAATTAAATGTGATTGGTTTTGCTAATTACATTGCTTAATTTTGAATTTGAATTTAAGTAAATTAACTTGGTAATCTGCAATTAAACTTTTAAAATTCAATTGAGTAATAAAATCCAGCTGTTTTAGATTCGAATTTTTTTTCAGAATTTTACAATCATTGCACGTATTTTTTACAACGCATATACAAAAATATTACAAGCAATTGCTCGGAAAATAATGTCCGTTCTCATGATATTCTCGAAATTTTTGTAAAAATCTGGCAAAATTTGACTTGACTGAAATACCGGTAGTGATATTAAAAAATGAAGTATCGCAAGTTTGACAGTAAATGTAGAATGTATTTTTCCAGAAAATAAAAAGGTTTGAACTATTTGGTAAATGTACAATTGATAAGGAATAAAATTAAAAAATTGTAAATCTTCCTCATATGCGCTGCTATAAATATTGTAAACTTTGACATGACACGAACTCTATTTGCATAGAGCCAATAAAAATATTCCTTGTCATTTGGGCCTATCGTTAAATGTATAAAATTTATCAAATTACGACGAAATATTACAT
>JAQIXA010004867.1:0-10465 GCA_034699045.1 Nanhermannia cf. coronata Gr-Ori-00579 | reverse complement strand
AGGTCATCATTTGACCTAGGATGACCATAAATGAAATAAAAAAAATCTTGACAAACAAAATTATATATACAGATTTAGGGTATGTTATAGTTCTAACCTCACTCCAGCTGATCAGGTTGTCAGTAGCTTCGTCATTAACAAGAGCCCATAATTTACTTAAAAAGTTTGAAGAAATAGGAACTGTAAAAAAAATTATATTAAATTTTACTACTGTTGTTGAAATATTTTGTCACAGTAAATAATTATTAATCTTACTATTTCTAATGGCACTTTCAACTTCTCCAATCCTTGCCTTTTTTCTTGGTTGAAGAGTGTCAATGAAAAAGGATTCATGATTTTGAACTTCAAGGTGGCCGTGGTCATTAATGTCAAAGGATAAATCATCGTCAAGTGTAATAATATTATTATCATCAACTTCGTCGTTTGCTCCATGTAAAGCAAGGTTTTGATTGCTTCTATTGTCCAATGATTTTTGATCAACTTCTTCAATTATTAAATATTCAGATTTATTTTCATATTCACCACCATTTTCATCATTGGTTGAATTAATGTCAAATCTAAAATATAATTTAGATATTAAAAAAAGGTTATAAATCAGGTACAGAGTATGTAAGCAGCAGAATCATGATTGTGACCTCAACCTCAACTATATGTATAATATAAAAATATAAATATAAATATACAACACAAGTTTTAAAATTGCATAAATAAAGTATTGACCAAAATCGGGTCTTTCAGAGAAGATGAATGGACTAGATAAACTACATACTCCTGCTTATATCAGATAAGATAGGCATCAGCATAAATGTTTTAATTATAAATGGCTAACTGGTAAACTCATTTTAAAACCATTCAGGAATTATCTAGAACATTGATATCCTGGATTATTTACCTTTCTTGTTCATGATTATGACGATCAGGATGAATTTTGGATCTTGTAATTGAACTTGGGCCATTCGATTTCGGTCCTAGTTTAATTTCAACTTGACTTGATCTCAATCTTGATGATGTTGATGCTGAAGCTGATGGACCTGGTGCAGTTGATGGCCCTTGAATTTTTTTGCTTCTAGTTTGAATTTGAACACCCTTAAAATTTATAACACCATCATTACCTTTACCTTCAATGTCAACAGTATCCTTTTTTGGCTCAACTTCAACTTTCTTGGTTTTTTTAAGAGAATGAATTGACTCGATACGAATCTTAGCTCCATGGTCATTGTCATGGTCCTGCTGCTGTTCAATGGCAATTTTTTCTAAATAATATTTTAAATATTAGCTAGGGTACTTAATACTTAAGTTAAATAGCATACATACATAATAGAATAGAATAGTAAACGTGGTGTTTGTAATAGTAATAATGTAAATTTGTAATTTGTGACCTTACCTTTATTCCTGGTAATTTTAGATTCGACCCACGATTTAAGGTAACTGAGCTCCTTCTCCATTCGACCGATGACCTTGGAGAGGATCTCCAACTCTCGCAATTCTTCACTTTCCATCCTCAATTAGTTAATTACACTTCTTTTTGCAATTTAATTTTAATTTTAATTAACAAAAAGCAAAAGTTTAGAGAAAAAAAAAAAGAAGAATTTTTGTTTTCGATTTTTTTGATTTCGATTTCGATTTCGATTCTACAGATTCGCGCTTTAGGATTAGTGGTATTTATTCATTTTATGGGGTAAAATGGATGGTAATTGTGTTTTAATTTTAATTGTAAAAAAAGGAGATTAGATTAGAATCTAATCTCCTTTTTTAATCTAATCATTAGATGGTTGTTGATAATGATAATGAATTTAATGGAAAGGAAATGAATGAAAAATTAAAAAAAAAAAATGAGAATTTAATGAAAATGAAATGAAATTCCGATTCAATTCGATCCGGAATCCGGATTGGATATTCATCTGTAAGCGTAATTCGGTGATTGTGATTTACTTTACGGCTACAGAAATTGCAGTTAGGAATCCTAACTTAAGATTAGGATATACACTAGGATTCGATTGTATTCATTTGCTCAGGTTAGTTTAGGTTTAGGGCTAGGATTATAATAGTAGGGTATAGATAATCGGGATTCGGTCAATCGGCTTTTCGATCAGTTGTTACAAAGATACATGTACCTACCTTAAAAAGCTGAGATACTTTTTCGAGGTAGAGGTAGTGTCTTTTATCAAGATCATTTATTACTTTATTATTATTTCAATAGATTTATTTGTTCACTTTTAATCATGGCCAGCCATTTGAACATTTGGATTTCGACGAGATATCGGTATTACTTTACTATACATTTGTCTATATAAGGTACTCGTAACTCGTAATAAGATTTTAAAATAAAAATATAATTTTAGCAAAATTAATTAATTACTTTCAAAATTCTAAACGATATTTTTTATCCAATTATTTTTCGCTTAAGATCATCGTTGATGCTTTTTCAGCAACCATTATTACGGGAGCTATAAAAATTTATCAAAAATTGACCAAAATTTTTAAAGTTTTTAGAATAATCTCTATCTCTAGTACCTGTCGGATTTGCTGAAATCTGTTGAGGAAATATACTCGCGTCCACAATTCTCAAATTTTTAGTTCCTAAAACTCTGTTTAAAAATTAATGGTAGGTATACATTAGTTAAATGTATCAGTAATCTAAAAAAAATTAAAATTTTAAAATTGTTTTCAAAACTTACTTTAATTGTGAATCTACAACGGAATTCTTGTCATTAGGTCCAAAACCCATACGACAAGAGCCTACAGGATGATAAATACTTAAAGCAATATTTCTCAAGTAGCATTCATAATACTCATCTGAACCGAATTTCTGTGTAGTACACAATGGGAATGGATTATTTATCAGGGGACAATTGTAGGCTTCAGTTTTATTGAATATTTTGTTGATCATTCTCATACCTAAATATATATAAAATTATTAAAATTATACAAGTTTGCTCAGAAATGTATGGTCAAGATTTTTTTCAAGTTATGTATGCAAAATCGATAGAAAGAACGAAGTTTCCGATTAATACATCCATACTTTAGTTTTAGTCAAATAAATCTGAAAATAATGTTTCCGAATTCCGAACCTTCAATCATTCTTCTAACATCTCGTGGTGAGCTCAAATAATTCGGGTCAATTAAAGGTGGACCTGATGGATTTTCTGGATTCAGTAAAATTTGGCCAACACTATCAGGTCGAGTAAGAACACCTATGGAAAATTGAAAATTAAAATGTATACCAACCTTCTATATTTGAAGTACCAAATTTTGTTTAAAAAATCATAAAATTCGGACAAAATTTGGTTTTTCAGAACTGGATTGCATATGTATTTTTACAGTGACTTACTTACGGCGAAAATTGTATCATTTCCATTAAAAGGCTTGAGCCATTCTTTGAAAACACCAGGTTTGGCTCCCAGAATTTTTTCAAAAATATCTGGAAGTCCGTCAAATGTGTTAACTGGAAATTGAAACATTTGAATATCTTCCCAGTCAGCTCCTTTGGTTTTATTGTAGGCAACTCCAACGATGTCAGGAAAGGCCAAGGGACCTAAAAACACAAATTTAGCATCATATTTCCTTATTTATCTTACAAAATCTTCAAAACAAAAATCTCGAAAACTTGATTTTGAAAATTTTTTCTAATTTTTTTTCAAGATATCTTGAATTGATATCAAATCAAATTAATATCTTTAATCAAATTCAAGGTATCAAGTAAATACCTATAAGTAAATGAAAAATTTGTATATTTATTTACCTGTCCCAGTAAGTGCCCACTGAGCAATGGTCAAAGGTGTCAAATCTCTATTCGGATTAAAAACTGGTGATTTGACAAACGGTCCACCAATTGTGAACATTTGATCACGCAAATTTTTCCCAACTGGCAAATTCACTTTAACTTCAATCTAAAAAAATCACGTTAGTAAAAATTGTAAATTAAAAAAAAAACTAACCCCAAGGTCTTTTAAATGTTGAGCAGGTCCAACACCAGAAAGCATTAAAAGTTGAGGTGTATTGATGACTCCAGCACATAAAATAATTTCTTTACGGGCGATCGCTTTTTTCTGCTTCCCATGCCTTAAATAGTTCACACTAACTGCCTTCATATTTCCATCAAAATTTATCTTAAAAATAAATTTAAATATTCGTATAAGTTTCAATACATTAGGGAAATATTTTTAAAATTCCAATGGCTTACCTTTGTAACGTGTGAATATTTGTAGAATTTGAAGTTGGACACTTTGGGTAAATCTTCATAATAAGCCCTCCAAACTGATTCTCTTTTCCCATCTTTGGTTTGAGCATCAACTGGACTAAAAACTACAAAATTTCAATTAATATTTTTTGCTTTTTTTTTTAGAAAATTACAATTCATATTTCCAGAATTATAATCCCCGATTTCAAAGCCCAACTCTTCTGCTGCTGCGAGCCAATACTTCAAAGTCGGTTGGTAGTCATATGAAGACACATAATATGGTCCAGAATTCCCATGGTTTGCTGAAATTGAAAAAAAAAATCAAGATCTGTTCAATATGATCACTTGTAAGTATAGACTTACGATCAAGTGGAAAATTTCCATGATAATTTTCCAGTTTTTTAAAATATGGTAAAACGTTAGTCCAATTCCATTGTGAGTCTTTTGTTAATTCGGCCCAATTGTTATAGTCCTCTTGATGACCTCGGGCATAAAGCATTAAGTTTATGGAGGTTGAACCACCAAGTAATTTACCTCTTGGCATTGATGATTGCTAATTTATCAAAATAAGCTGTAGATTAAAGATATTTCGGAAAATTGGGAAACTTTTTTTGAAAGGATTACTCTGTTGTTCTCAGATGAACAATTGTTATTTTAGCCTAATTTAGTGTAAAAAAATTAAAATCTAGGTATACTGTTATATCAAACAACAAACATATTATCAAAATAACAACCGTATCAGCCTAAAAAAGTATGCCTAACCTAAGGATAAGTCCAAAATACAAAAAAAGTTTCCAAACTCATTAATACATATGCCCTTAATAGATATGCATTTTTTCTGATAAATTAGATAACTTACATTATTGATCATAGCAAATGAGGAATATTTTTGAGGAACTGTTTTGTACATCCAATCGACAGCATCGACATTAAACCCGCCAAGGGCCAGAGCGGGTATTGAATTGATAAGTGAAGGTGACCCTCCAGATTCAAGTAATAAAACTGTATATTTGCCATTTTCTGAAAGTCTTCGGCTTACAACTGAACCGCCTGGATTGAACATTTAGTTATATATATATAATATGTAATTCATTTCAAAAATACAAAATTTTTAATATTTTTACAAAACTTACCCGCACCAGATCCAACTTGAAAAGATATCAATATAAAAATATTTAGATGAAGTTAACCAATATTTATTTGTCATACAGTTTTAAGTTATAGATAATAATAATACCTACTTTGTAAAAGTGCAATTAAACTTTCGATACTTCGACATATTTTTTAGAAATTTTTAGTAGGTATAGAGCTTTTTAAATAAAAATTATTGCTACCTACCTACAACATAATCGAAAGTTTCTTGAGAAGGTGCCAAAAGTACCTCAAGTTTTAAAGAATCTTCAAGTTTATCTTTATTTCCGAGTATCTGAATCAAAATTGGCAAAACTTGAAAAAGAGGTGCAGTTATTGGTAAAGGGACGGGCCAACTTGAGAGTCCCAGAGCTTCCAGGAATTGAAATAAAAATTGAGGATCTGTCTCTTCAGTTACTGGAAAATTATCAAAAATTTCAAATATTTTAAAATTTTCTTTGAATAAGTATATCTATACCTAAACTATCTTGACATAGACAGAGGTTTGATGAAATCAGCAAAAAAATTATCAAAAACATTTTTCTATTAATTTTTCTTAATGTAATGTAAAGTAAAAATAAATTAGTTTCAAATCCTAAAAGAGTATAATAATCAGATCAGTGATCAGATGAATGGCCATTTAATTCAATTTTTTTTATTTATATACGAGTATACCTAAGGTAGGGTTCACGCATACTTCATATTTTCCAAAAATTGTCGATAATTTATGGGATATTTTTTTTTAGGAAAAAACAAAATACCTTATAATATGCGGTATTTATACATTACAGATTACTGATTGATTACAGATATTGAAACTCATACAGGGCTATTCAAAAGTTCAGAACTTGAGGTTTTCGAAAAAAAAGTACAAATATTTTTAACGCGATAGTCAAAGGTAACGATTTGAACGAAACAACCGTTCAAAATACATTCTTTCTGCTATGATTTCTGCACATTTCTACTTATAACTTATAACATAAGTAACATACACAATCATATAATTAGGTTGTATTAAAATTGATAACTGCGTTTTTAAAAATTTAATGAAATTTAACTAAAAATTAGCAAAATTTAAAAGTTTTTAAGACAATGTGCGGACTTTAGAAATTGATCCCTAAAGATTTTATTTATCTACCTAAATATAACTAGGTAATCGTAATATTTCTTCCTGACTTATGGATAGCCCTGTATACAAAGAGTAATATATAGACAATATCAATGTCAGAACATCTCTATTTATGTCGAGAAATAAATTATAAAAAATTCGTGTACCTGTATAAATATTTACCATTTTTGACGTGTTTTTACTAATATAATTTCTCTTACCTTTAAGCAAGCAAGAGCATCAGTAAATTGATAAAAAAAAAAGCTCAGGTAAATAATTGTAATTGGGCATTTTCAATAGCCTTACTTAATAAAAACATGACCAAAAATAAATTAAGATTTTAAGTAATTGTTTATATATAAATAATATGAATAACTATGACCTATGACTATTAGATAAAACCTAACAAAATTGCTAAAAACTAAAACTATTTCTTATTCATAAACTATCTACCTACCTATATTAATATAAATTTAATAAGTTAGGTAAGTATTGATACCAAATACACAGATATAAGGTTTATAAAAGTCAAAAAAAAAATTTATTTATAAAACATTTTTATAATAGATCGTACGTAGTAAATAAACAAAAGTTGAATAGAGATTACGATTAGATTAGGCAGCCATTAACAAGTATAATAATAATATGTTAAACAAAAAGGGATATTTGGTACGGTACCGGTACAATAGTACAAAATTAAATTCATTTTAGGTAAGTATAATATATAATAATAATTAATTTAGCTAATTAACTTGTAAAAATCACAAAAAAATTTATATTCCTAAATTATCTTATAATTAGTTAATTAATAGGTAGAAGTTAATTTTATGATTGAATTGTAAAAAAAATTAAATTAGGTAAAATTTACCTATATAGTACAGATTACAGACAACAACACATTTTAGATTAGAATTTAGCATGAATATAAGTAAGTAGGGATTAGGGATAATATCAGTAAGTATTCAGTTCTGTAAGTAATTTATAATTTATCTCTAATTTTATTTTAAGTTAGAGATTACTCTCTGGTTAGGTAATAAAGTGTATAGTATAAAATAAAGTAATTCACAAGTAAATTGTGAATTACGATCACAATTTAAAAAAGTTATTTTGTACATCCATTTTTAGTTAATTATAAAAGGTATAAAAGTTACGTTATGTATCGAGTATCGAGATCGAGGTATCGGCGACTTATTATAATTAAGCTAGAGAGTATATTTAGCAATATTCTTATGTCCAGTGTGCTGATAGTTTCCAGCTAAAGTATCCTCATCTGATTTGTACGAAAGTTTATTTGTAAATCCCAACTCGGTTAATTGTAGACGGATTCTCAGAACGTCCTCTTGATCAGTCCAATCGTATGAGTAGACACAGATCACACAGCTCCCTTTAGATTGACCAGGCCCTAAATAAAAAATTAAAATTCACAATCATAAATAATTATCCAAGTGAAGACATGTGGATCACAAGCCTTGTTTAAAATTCAAGCAATCTAAATTATCTAAATAAATATGCTAGTAGAATAGAAAAACTCGAGATTGCATTGACCTGATTAGCCGTAAAAAATGGAGCCAAGACCAAATAGTAGAAGAAATTTAATTTATAAACTTTAATTTAAACAGACTTAGCCAGACCTACTTACTAATAAACATTACCAAGTTACTCTAAATTCATTTTATAACCTTGTTACTTGTTAGTGGTCATATCCATATCGTGGGAGGATGGTATCAGAAATTCTGATTCTGATTCAGAATCAGAAAAATATTATAAATATAATCTATGAAAAAAATCTTACTTTGATCTTTATCTTTCATGGTCGATACTTTCGCTGATCTCCATAAAAGACCTGAAATAAAATGAAATATGTCTAACTTAATAACTTATAAAAAGTAAAATAAATTTGCAAAATGAAGCAAAAATACTTGTACAAAATTGAATTGAATAAAAATAATTACCCTTCTCGCAAGCATCCTTAACCTTCGCCCACGCCTCGTCAATGCGTTCAACACTTTGAAAAATCATCCATTTACCTGACATATTCTTCACATCTTCTGCCATGAACTTGTCAGATTTATTAAAAGCATAAATCCAGTAGTCAGAAGTACAAGTGGATGGTTTTTGTCTAAAATAATTTAAAAATTACGTTCTTATCCTAATCCTATCTAGTTTCTTTATAAATGCATAGGCCTACATTTCAATTTAATTTAAACTAATATAATGGATTAGATTTAAGATCAGAGCAGAGATCAATAAAGATAAAACCCAAAGTTATGATTCATTTTTTATATTTTAAAATGTCAAGTCTAATCCTTAGCATTAAAGTGCTTTACAAGAATAGGATATGGCACCTAGGATATAACTAGGTTCTAATTAGGTAAGCTTAATTCCATGTTTCGTAAAATTAATGTTACATTTATTAAGTTAGGTAACAGTTAAAATAAACATAATGCCTTCTACAGCTAAGTATTTACATTTACATACCCTTCAACGTTGAAGTTCATTGAATAAGCCATCCTTAATCCTTTGACCTCTACTCTCCTTCTACTGCAGCTTGATAATACTCGTAAGATTCCCAATTAATTAGTTTCTGAAATTATTTTTAACATTAAAATATTATGTGTAAAATAAGTGTCGAGTGCCGACTAACTAAATAAAAATAATAAGTAAAGTACCTTATACTAATTTGTCATTTAAAAAAAATAATTATTAAGTACCTAGTTGACAGTTGATTATTACCTCTGTAGTATATCTTGTGACCTCCCACTCTGACCTGTGGCTAATTCGAATTAATTAAAAAATTATAAAAAATAAAAAAAGGACCTATTCTTAACTTTATTTTTGTATTGTAGGTAAATTTTGTGTTTTTGTCTTTGTGTATCGATCGATTGTCATTTTCATTTTCAGTCTTCAGTTCAGATTCAGATTGCAATATTTGTATTATTTTCGCCTATTTTCGATTTTTTATCTCAATTTAGTTTTTAGATCAAATCAGGTAGGGCAGGTAGGGGTTATTTAAGCTCATGTCATGATGATTATTTTATTATGGTAATTACAGTAGTAGGGTACAGCAGACAGCATGCAGATGAAAATGAAGATGAAGACAGCATAGTTAGGTATATTATCTGTGATCTGTTTGTATCTGTAATTAGTAATTATGAAGTTGAGATCAAACTCCAGCAGGTTTTTCAGAGCTGAATCAAATGAATAGAGACCATAGTTTTGACTTTGACTTAATATCACATGGTAATTTATCTTTTAATCGTTTCAATTGATGGGCCATATAGGTTATAGTTATAGGTTATAGTTATAGGTTGGATTTTACTTTACCAAAGCAAAGAGGATTATTTTGGGAATTTTTGAAAAAATCGAAAATATTTTTTCGTTAAAATAGGTCAAGAAGATCCCTAGGAGGTCAACATTTGATTTCCAACCCGTGGAAGACGGATGGAAGTTTTGGCCACAGACCTAATCAAACCTAACATTAACTCCCTTATTAATGAGGTCCTAAAAACTCTAATTTTGAGACATTAATGCAATTTGCTAAGCTAATTCAATGATCGACAACTTTTTATAAAATTACTATTTCTGTGCGTTTGTGTAAGCATTTATTTACAAAGATCTACACAGACTATGAGTACCTAGTACCTACTTACTAGTAAAATCTATCAATTAAGGTTTTAGGTAAATGATGGTAAAGTAATGAAGTTGCATTCATTATCAAATTCTAATTATGTAAGATGAGAACAGAATTAGTCAGTTTTATTTTATTCATATATTTTATAAAACGGCATCATGTGCCATACATAAATTACTTAAACTACCTACATACGTATTATTATTTATTATAGGTAGGGTACAGTTATAGTTGAGTAAAATTAATTTTTAAAATTGTTTACTAAACAGGCATAATTTAATTATTAAATAACTAAATACAAATTATACATTATTATATAATTATATAATGTATCTATTATCAAGACCAATAGATATACCAGACCGAGCGCATTTTTCGTTTTACAGCAAAAGTTTTGTAACCAACGAAAGTCCTA
>JAQIXA010004866.1:0-10471 GCA_034699045.1 Nanhermannia cf. coronata Gr-Ori-00579 | reverse complement strand
GTTTGTCTCTTAGGGGATATGACTCTTAGGGCATTTGCCTTTGTTAGGGTATATTTCTCTTAGGTGAAATGTCCTATGGTCCATTGTCTATAAACCGAATGTTTTGTATCGAAAAAAAATTGCATATTTTCCAATACTTTGAAATTGATGTACTATACCAAAAGATAATACTTTGGAGAGTATCTCTTAAATTTCATTCTTATTTCATTCTTATAACCCATTTCACTCTTTTTTACATTATGTAGGTAGGTATCTATTATCTATTCATACTATATCAAGAAAAGTTGAAAAGTATCTCATAAAAAGCTATTTTATTTGAAAATCCTTCTCAAACTTATTTTACAAGTTTTACGAAATATTGATACTTGATACTTTATGCATAAATTTTACTGTATTTATCAACATAATCTGTAGAAATAGAAACATATACATATTATACATATTGTAGAAAACCTTATGATGTTTTCCTATTCAAGGAACAAGTACAGGTAATATTTAAAGAATTTCAATACAATGAGGCATGTACTATACTGATAAACAAAGCTATGATAATGTAAATTCTATTCTAAAACTATCTAAAGAGCTCGCAGAGAATTAAGAATTTAGTTTTATCTTAAAATGCATATATTCTGTATATATGTATGTAAATATCTTTATTACTGAATGATACTACTGTAATACCGATAATTATAATATTAGTGCCTTTAAAGTTAGATTATTTGTATGCGTACATGTACATGGTAAGGGTATATACTGATAGATAGATATTTGGATACACAGTATCGATAGATATCTGCTTTGAGCAAACTTTATACTATGTAGGTACATATTATTATCTATTATATAGATATTTGAATACCTGAATTATTAAATCTTTTGATAAAGCAAATGTATGTATTGTTAGTTAAATTAGTGATAAAATAATCAGATTTTCTGAGGGTATAAAAGGGAGAAAAAATTGAATTTTGTAATCATTCTGAAATTTGAGCTCTGCTGGTTACGAGTTAGGTAAAGAACTCAAATCAAAGAAATATATTATTAAAAGTTATAGTATGTATAAGGTATAGGTAAGTAGGTATAATATTAATTAAAGGCTAACTCTTTATTATTACTTTATAAGCCGAGGTCACAATTTTATTAGGAGTCTTTGGTCGACTCTGTCCGACTATTTTGTGTGTCGATAGAATTAAGCCTTGACCTGAGAGATCTTCATCCCAGTTCACCTTTGAGGCTCTCTATAAAATAAAATTAAAATTAGTTAACTAAATTAAATTAAATTTTGAAATTTTGAAATTGAATTTTGAAATCATTCTGAAATTTGAGCTCTGCTGGTTACGAGTTAGGTAAAGAACTCAAATCAAAGAAATATATTATTAAAAATCGCCTCATTCTCTTCAAATGATATGTAGTCTTAATCAGACTTAATATTCCCATAATCAGACTCATCCTCAGTTGGTAATGTTAGATATAGTTTCGAATCTTGTAAACGAGTTAATAAATTCAGAATAGAATTCTTAAATTATCTTTTATCATTGAAAACTTCATTAAAATTAGAAAACTGTAATGAAATTTTGAATTGGTAAGATTTTATTAAATGTCTAAATATCTACTCATAAAACAAAAATCTTCCGGTACCAATACCATAAAAATAAGCAATCTTAAATAAATATTCGTTATTATATGAAATGAATAAAAGCATGTAAAGTCCAAGTTTTTAAGAATCTTGACCTATATTATAAGTAATATTGTTAAAGTTAATGTATTAAATTATAGACAAAATTTAGTCTTTAATTATTCCTAACGGGATATGAAAAGAAAAATGCAAATTTTCTAATTCAGGCCAATGCATAACATATAAATATAACCAAATTTTGAAGCTGCTTAAGTATTCCAGTTTTCAAATTTTAAGTTTGAGAATTCTTAAAATGGATATTAAAATTTTGTATATTTGTATTATACTGTTAAATTGTAATTTATTGACAATTGTACTCTCTGGAAGGTATCCACCATTAGAAAAAATATCAGTATAATTAGATACATATTAAATTTTTGAATATTTCAAGTGAGAAAATACACAATCCAACGAATATAAGTCCAAAAACAGCTAGAAATGGTATTAAAATTCTCAAAAAATGCTGATTTTTCTATTTTATATCTACTTGTATTATATAGAAAATACAGAAGATGCAAGAAAAATTTCAACTACATGTAATACAAGCATTTATGGTACTTAAAAATTTGAATTTTTAAATAATTATTTAAAATTAGCTTCACCTACTACAAGTACGAGTAAGACAACAGAAGCTCCGAAGGAACGACAATTTTTCCCATCGATTCCTGGAGTGAATAAGGAAGACTTTCAGAGGATTTATAATTATGCTTTTGATATGGGATATAAAACTGCTTTCCCAGTCGGTATGAAATATAGCAGTTTGATTGATTTTTTATAAAAATTTTGAAATTTTACCAAATTATCTTAATTATAATAGTTTAATTTGTCAAATTATCTAATTTGTACATTCATTAGTATCTACTAAATTAGTATAAGAAAAATCTAGATCAGAAATCTGGTAAAATAAATACAACTTAGAAATTGATTTTTTACATGTTAATTTGCATAAAAAACTTAAATACTTTTGAATTTGCATAATGTAAGCTAATTATTTAAAAGTTTAATAATTCTATATTGTTTAATATATAGGATTTAATACTGGGTTTCAACCTGGCTTCACCTCTGGTAATATAATTTTCAAATTTGGAATCTAGCTATCTGTATAGATATAGAAAATAAGAAATAATTTTATTTTTTTAGGATTTCGATCAGTTTTCGATCCAGCTTTTGAGGCTGGTTGGTAATCAATACGAATAAGTATAGTATCATTATAAATTAATTTAAATTATTAAGGATTCAAGTCGGGATTTAACCCAGCTTTTGCCTCAGGTAACTTTTGGTTTTGTAAATAAATATCATAAGTATCAATTAGATTGTATGAATGATTTAATAATTTTACAAAAATTCATAATATTTCAGGATATAATACAGGATTTCAACCAGCATTTTTGTCAGGTATGATTTCGTTATTCTAAAGAATTCTAAATGAAATTGATTTCTGCTAATTAGCTATAAAGCTAATTTAAAATATGAATATTTGAGGTATTTCTGATAGCATTCCTTGAATTAAACAAACAAAGTTTACCTATATTTAAATGCTTATGTAAATGAATTTATGTAAATGATAAGATAAAAATCAAATTGTAGGGTACTTATAAAGAGCCAAATATCAATCGATTTCAAAAGATATTTATTTTTTGTTCAATAATCTAATGATAAGTTTGAAATAATTAAATCTTGACTTGATAGTCAAATGAGGACTGGGTATATAAGGTCGGAATTTCTCGAGACGAGTCTCATTCAAAATTCAAAATTTGAACAAACAATTTCCTCTAGTACATATACTCGTATCTTAAATTAAATCTTAAATACATAGTATGTAGTATAGGTCTTGTTAAAAAAAGTCTTGTTAAGTAATAGCATTTATTATTTTTAAAATTTTCAGGATTCAAATCGATTTTCGATCCAGCTTTTGAATCAGGTAAATCTAGGCTTAAACCATTGTATTGCAAAGGTATTTTGTAAATAATGTCAAATTTTTATAAGGATATAATTCAGGCTTTGGACCAGGTAAATTATATTTTTTAGGGTCACAATGTGTTATAATGGCTTGTTTTGTAGCTATTGATAATAATAGGTAGATTTAATTTTTGAAATAATCAAATTTTTCTAGCATTTAACGGCGGATTTACAACTGGTAATTATTTTCAATTGTTAATTGAAAATGATGTATAATATTTTTTGTTAGGTTCTAAATCAACATTTGACCCTGCATTTAAATCAGGCAAGTCAATATACGAATAGATTTAAAAAAGATTAGAGATTTAAAGTTCGTTGTGTATTTTCTAGGATACAATTCTGGCTTTGACCCAGCCTTTGTAACAGGTAAAATTTTAACTACTTATATTCTGTATACATATATGTAAGGGTTTCTAAAATTCAGTCTAATTTAGGCTACAATTCCGGTTTTGGTCCAGCATTTAATTCAGGTAAAAACGAACCACACATTTTTAAATACTTAACTCAATTTTCAATTTTGAAATAAAATCTTCGTTAATTTGAATCCATTACAAAATCTTGGATTTCAAAATTGAAATTTTTTCTTGGTAATTTATTTTAGGAATAAATTCTGGATTTTCACCTGCGTTTTCCTCAGGTTTAATTTTCAAAAACCTAGTTATGTAAGGCATATTATTTATCAAATTATGATTTTATAGGATTCAATTCAGGATTTCAACCAGCATTCACATCAGGTTTGAAAATATAAATTGATCATAAATTCTTGACATTTGCATATTACACACTTACAAAGTAATATACGGATTTTATATCATGACCATGTGTTATTTTCAGGATATAATTCTGGTTTTGGCCCCGCTTTTAATTCAGGTACTTTGTATTCCAATATTTTGGGTATTTTTTTGGTTAAATAACTTTAACTTTAACTTGACATTTTTAGGCTTCAATACAGCCTTCAGTCCAGCTTTCCAGCAAGCTTTCAATTCAGGATTCAGAGCTGCTGGATAATTTGAATACTATATACCATACTGAAATAATTTGTACTCAAGTATACATATAATTTACCTTACATTCTGAAAATTCTAATTTATTCTTAAATTATTTACATACTTTGTTCATCCTTTATAAATAAAATCAGTTCTCAAGCAATAACTTAAGTTTTGAGACACAAGTCAAGTAGGTAGGGTAGGTACATAATATCAATATTCAATATTAGGGTAGTACCCTAATTGAATATTGCATGTTTTATTTCCATTATGAAAAACATTACGGATAGTGATATTAAATTGCAAATATAATTGATACAAAATTTTATAATACGTAGAAACAAATCAAAGCAAAATTATAAATCATTCAATTTACAAGAGTTAGACTGAATGATAAATTTTGAAAAGTAAGTAAGTAATTTATAGCATTTTTAAAGTAAGAAAATGATGGATATTTTGATAAGAAATAAAAGAAATTTTGATAATAAAGCTCCATCATTGATTGATGAATTTGGTGTTCCAGTTGTTGTCATTTTGATCATTTTATTCACTTTTCTTGTCATTTGGTGTGTCGGTAAAGATAAAGAAATATCTTAATGATCTAACTAGCATATTTAAGCAATTTTTATAATTTTTTCGGTTTTAGTGATGAATTTTTCAGTGATTTTAGCACTTATGAGAGGTGTTTCTGGATATTACCGAAGAAAGTTTCAAATTCAAAAAGATGAGAGAATTGTACAAGAAGAAACTGAGGCTACTGGAAGTTTTACAAATTGGACCGAATTATATTTTGCCAATATGGATCTTGTAGATATCTGTTCTGGGCTTTTAGTAAGAGTAGAAATTTCTAGAAAATTTTAAAAATTTTGCCTTCTTTTCTATAGATATTTCCACCGATGGCTTCAGTTTCGATACTTGGGTAGGTAATTTATTCATTTTAATGAGTATTGTAAATTACAATTCGTAATGTGTCTAGATTCTAGTCCTCCTCGTATTATAACTAATTAATTCCAAAATCATTTGAAACTTAATTAGGTAAATCAAAATCAAAATTTGATTAGGTATTTTTGATAATTTTCTACTAAATTTGAATCAAAACCAATACAAAAGCTCTGACAATTAAACATTATAGATATACTTAAAATCATATTTCAGATACTTTCCATTTGGTGAACATGTTTGTAATTTATGGATATTTCTTGATTATTTTCTCGTCCTCTGGTCAGCTTTTGGATATGGATTATTGGCGTAAATTTAGCTCATATAATACTGATTTTATAATTAAATGTTCAATTACCATCAGATTCAATTATTTATGGATGATTCGATGGCCTGAAAGTTATCTTAAATCGACTCTATCAACCCATATAAAAATTATGTCAATAGGATTTATTTGTGTTTTACCAATCTGGATTCCACCTTTCATTCATGATCGAGAAGTTAGGTAAATAATATTACTAAATGATATTATACTATATAGGTTACTGGTATTCTTATCTCAATTTTCTAATCTTAGTTTTTGTGTATATGATTACAGTACAAAAACTTAATTTCAAATTCAATACTTGGATAAGAATCTCACAATTTTGATATTTTCTATTCATTTTCTTAATTACAAAATTGCAAATTTTTTGAATATTTGGAAACATGATATTAGACTTTAAATTTTTGAGTCAAAAATTTTAATTAAAAAATGGTTTCAAGTTTGAAATCTTTTTTTCCTACCTACAGATATAACTCAAGTAATCTTGTGACTTTACTTATGAGAGATTCTAAGAGATCTAGAGAGTGTCTAGAGAGTGAAGGAGTTAGATTGCTAATGCTTACTGCATTTCTAGGCATATTTGAGGACTAATCCTAAGTTTATTATTTTTCAATTTTTAAGCTTGCACACCAACCAATCTTGGATAAATTGTGGCTATATCATATCATCAAGTCAGAGCTGGGTACAAAAACCATCAAAATCAAAATTTATTGTTTTGTTTTTCAATTCAATTTACTATATTAGAGCATTTACCTTGGAATATTTGGCTTATATATCCCCCTTATTATCGCTCTAACTTGTTCACTATGGGCAATTATCCTGGCCTTTCAAGTTCAAGTAGACAAAACTATAATACCTTCTACAAGTACTTCAAATAGGTCAATTGATCATGAAAATGGATTGAAACCAGCGGTAAATCATAAACATTTATGATTTTAATGATCTCTACGATTTTTATGAATTTTTCCAGGCATTTAATGATTGGTCTCATGAAATCGATCGATTGGCTTTTATCTGCTGGAATGAGGATATGAACAAATGGAAAATTAAAACCTCAAATTTCAATCACTTACTCGAATATTCAAAATATGAAAACCTCAAGTGCAAAAGAGCTTGTAGAAAACATATACCTGCACTTATGGCCATGTTTGTACTATTTATCTACTCAAGATCGCCTTTTTACATTTATTATGGGGTAAATTTATTCAAAGAATTTTTCATGTCAGTAGTACTGAATCAAAGGGAAAATAAAAAATTAGAATGATTTCATTACGACTAATTAGTCCTGAAATAGAAATTTCAAACTTTAATTCATCTGAATGAGGTCTAAAAAGCCAAAAATTCAATATTTTGAAAATTAAAAACTGAATTTACCTTTCAGAGTTTGATTTTTTTTTAAATTTTTGATTCTTTTTGAATTTGATTCGAATTTTTGAAAATTTAATGATCATTAATCATGTTGAAAGAATCGTAGTCCCTACATAAAGCTTATTGTTTGAATCTTGAGAGTTTTTTGTTAATCAATTTTTTTCATGATTTTTAGAGTGCAACTTTCAGCAATACAGCTTGGTCTACTGATTTAAGTAATTGGGTATTTTGGTAATACAATTAGTAATTCAATTGTATAATAGGTACTTGGCCTTATTGATCAAGTCTAATTTTTATTAATTTATACTGAAGGGTTATTCATTCAAATTCTCCAATCAGTCCAATAGTTCATATGGCTTTTGATCCTGAAGTTCGAGCCAGAGTTTTCAGAATAATCGGCCTTAATAAATGGCTTTTGAGAAAGAAGATAATCTCAAAGGATAATTTATCTAATGCCGATAGTCAAATTGTTACCTAGAAAGTTCTAAGATTTTTATTTTATTTTTTTATTTTTTAGCAAGTACCACATATGTAATGTCTGCCTAATTAGTATTACTAGCTGTAAAAACTAATAAAGTCTTGTACATATATCTAAATAGGGTACATAGATACAGTAGGTCACAAAGATGCTGATAGTTCAAAATTTATAAGAAGAATGATCTCAAAATTCGGCTTTCTGGCCTTATTTTAAAATAATCTGACTATTTTTACACTAATTCAACTATCATTTACTTATCAATAGATTTAATTACTGATTCATTTATGTTTTTTATACAATATAATTATAATGTAAGTTATTATAAATGTATAGCATGTCAAATGTTCTAGCTAATCTTAAGTATGCTAAGTGATATGATACAAGTATGATATTCTATTTGCCAATTATATATCTTATTCAGATACTTTCTAGTCTAAGGTTAGGGAAGAAAGACAAAGATGCTTTAACTCTCTAACTATAAATCTTTTTATACATGAAAGTGCTTACAAACTTGCATTTCTATTTATGGATCTCGATACTTGATTCTTTTTGCTCGATATTTCTTGGCACAACTATTACACATGTCATCTACTCTAACTTTAAATTGAAATAATAATATTTGTCTTTGAATTAAGTTCTTTACCTAACTTGTAAAATTATCGAGTTCGATTTGAATATTGTTTTTAATCGATAACGAAAATTTAAGGAAAAAATAATGATGGTTCAAAATTGAAAATTACACTCCATTCTACCTGTAATGAAATGAAATATGAAATTTAAGTTTACTAATCATAAGCCAGGAGTCAGGAGTGAGATCTAGAATAGCAGAGCTCAAATTTCAGACTGATTTCAAAATTCAATTTTTTGGGTCTTTTATACCCTCTGAAAATCTGATTATTTTATCACCAATTTAAATATCAATACATTCAATACATTTGCTTATCAAAGAAAAATTTCATCGATTCCAGTCAAAAATCAATGAATGTATATAATAAAATACAGTAGGGTACTTGTACTTACCCTATTCAAAAAATGTAAAGTATACTCGTACTCATAATAGTCTTCAAAATACAGGTAGTATAAATAGTGAATTAATTGATAATTGATAAAAGACAATTAGGTATATGAAAATTCAAAATCTGAATAATTAAAAAAAATTGAATATTTTTCTATGATAATATATTTATTAATGACTAGAGTGAATTACAATTTATAATTTTGAGAACCGATATTTGAAATCAATCCTCAATTGTCTAGCAGATACAGATAGGTATGCCTGAATTTATTGAAAAAACCGTTTTTAGCAAATACAGTAATACTTATGTAGGTATTATAGGTAAATAATTAACAATTATTGAATTGAGTAAGTACATTATCAATTATCATGTTAAGCTTGGGCATATTGTAAAATGAAACTGTTCTATTTTAATTGTATTTAAATCTACCTAAATCCATTCTCAAATTAGTATAAATAGCAATTACTTTTTTTAAAATTTCATCCAAAAAATACAAAGTATCCAACTACCTACTTATACAATTACAATTTTTTTTAAACTTTGAAATTTTGAGACAGTACTTCAAAATGTTTAAAATTTTTATTTTGATTACAATTACAATAATTGGTTACTCAAATTCTCAAGATGACATAACTGTAAGTATACGAGTATACATAATAATATTATACCAAATTATAGTACTAATACTTGATTTAGGAACCACCGACTGGAGTAAACGAAGAAAGTAATTCAACCGATATACCATTAGTAGTAGTAGCAGCAGGTGATTTGATATTTAAATAATTACAAAATACAAAATCCAATACTGATTAGCCCAATATCGACTGGTTCTATTTATAAATGCTACTAGAATTAGCTCTAGGTACATAGAATTTTTGAATTTTATTTCACATTTTTCTCTATATTTTGCAGCTTTTGAGATAAAATGAAAAACCTTAATGCCCTCAAAATTTTCTAAACTGATATTTTACTGTTTCTAGACCATTTTTTCAAAGTCATAAAGCTGTAAAATATTGAGAAAAATGAGAAATAGATTCCAAATATATATATTTTGGATAAATTCAAGTACCCTACTAAATCTATAATTTTGCCCTTAATAATAAATTGTAGTTTGCTAGCTCAGCAATAATTTATAAAGTATTCAAATTCAAATTCCTTAATACCTACTGCCTACTATTACTGACCGGTCACACAAAATCATCGTATTTCGCAAATAAAAATTTTAGCATTTTTTTGGGATCCTTTATCTCGACTTTACAGTCAGAGTATGTTTTAATATTTCAATTTTATTTTTTGAAGTCGGTGACTATTGTGATTATGGATCACATTGCCATGGTGGACCTTGTGGTGGTGGAACTGGAAATCCATGTTGTTGTAATTTCTGCACCTATGATGATTGGAATGGTTATTATTGTGTTTAAAATTATTTTTACTTTTTCTAATTTGTATCAATCAAAAAAATACTGTCTGTATCTATTTTAAGTTATTCAATTTTTTTAATTTATGGGAATGGAACTTATATGGGATTTATGAAATAAAAAATAAATTAACTATCATTGTACTTTATAACCTATGATTATATGACAAGTATTAAATGTAAGTAACTTAAACATAATCTGTATATATAATTTTGTTTGTCAAGATTTTTTTAATTTCATTTATGGTCACCCTAGGTCAAATGATGACCTCTGGTGGTAGTCTCACATTCCTCCGTGCATTTCGGTCCGT
>JAQIXA010004865.1:0-10474 GCA_034699045.1 Nanhermannia cf. coronata Gr-Ori-00579 | reverse complement strand
TTCAGCACATGATCCCTACGATCATTTTAAGACCTTGTTGAATGAAATCGGAGTAAAACTGTAGAAGTTACCTTGATACATCCGAATCCGGTAGTATCTTATTATATGATTATTACCTAAATGCAATTATATCTTGCTCTGGTGGGTGCATTGATCTTGTCGCATCTCTATAAATAAAGATAAAGATAAGCAAATTGATCCCTTATACTTATACATATATTATTTTACAACTATTTACGGACTCACCCAAAGCCAATATAAAATGTACAATCATCCTATATAATATGAAAAAGTTCCAGTAATTTTAAAAGTTAAACAAATTACATGGCATTACGTGTTATTTACCTTTAAGCTCATTGCCACTCGACGGAAATTTTTATACGATGCAGAAGCATTATTCCTCATGTAGCCAATAAATAATCGCTTGTTGTCCTTTAAAAATAAAATTAGAACATATATTATCAATTAGAGAAATTAATATTAAGCATTTTTTACTATCAAATTCATACTAGGTACATAATATATACTCTATTTTACCATTACATATATACAAATATTAATGTATTTGTATCATATAATCATCAAAATAAACAATTATCATTCAAATACTTAACATCCTTTCATATTCATATTATACAAAATGTGCACATTTAAATTATGTCAAGTATAATATTTCATTTCGAGATAAAACCACTTGAAATGTTTTGCTTACTCAAGGCCATAATACAAACAGTATTCAGCGAATGCGGTTTAATTTTATATGATTAGATTACAGAATATAATTACTTACACACCCATATTCGATATTATACTTTTTATCAAAAAAATTAAAGCCCATTAACATTAACATTAAATTAAATATTGATTATGAGTTATGATTATATTTATAAGATAGGAAAAGAAAGTCCAAAGTAAATTCTTAAACTTTCATTAACATTAACGATACACAATTAACAATAGGCTATTAGTTATTATTAGATTAGAAATTAGAAATGTAGAAAAAAAACTAGTTAATTTAAATTAGGGTTATACTAACCATAAACTAGTTTAAACTACTAACCTCGATTTTCATTAATTCTTCCATTGAAGTAAATTCGTGCATTGGATTTTCCAACTGTTTCTTGATATACTCAAGAAATGCTTCAGTAGATCTATAAAATAATATAAAAAATCGATGAATTTTACAATATAAAGATATAAAATGACAAAAATGACAAAAGATATAAAATGACAAAAATGAGTAGTATACCTTGCACCACGATATTCTTTTTTGACTGGAATACCATTTCTAATGAGCTTAAGCGTTGGATATTTCGATACCTTGTACCTCGATGAAATTGTTGCTAAAATTATAGAAAAATAAGCGTTATTATTTATCATTATCTTATCAAATATGTCATAAAGGTTAGGTAAATCTTGTTTTGATTAAAAAATGATTCTTACAATGTTTATCACTATCAACACGTGCTAAAACGACTTGGTTTTGATCTGGAAAGACCTCCTTAATTTTATCAGCTGCTTCATTAAATATAGGAGCAAGTAGGTTGCTAAATCTGCACCAATCGGCGTAAAAATTTATAAACACTAATTCGGTCGATGCTGCAAAAAAATCAGAAAATTAATTAGTATAAAAAAAGTCCATAAAATTAGGGTGGTTCAAGTTAAGATGTCTTGACAGTCAATTACATTTTAAGTCGTCTAATGATAACCTTAAGGTTACCATTGACACCATGAACATCTACTTGGCACATTGACATGAAATGAACCGACCAGTCTTGCCCAAAATCATATTTTAAAATTAAAAATCCGTATCTTACCTAAAGTACTATCGAAATTAGAAGGGTCTAATTCTACAGCCCCCGAATTTGTAGGATTATTAAATGAGATCACAATCTACAAAAAAGTTAATTGCCATTAGTAAAATTGGGTATTTTAATCATGATGGTTTTAAAGTTTAAAGGGTACTTTTAATACTTACCAGGTAAATAAATACAAATGACAAGCTATGTAGCATACTCGTCCTACTGAAGAAACCACGGTTTTTGGCCCAAACCATTATGTAACTACGTTATATTTAAAGTCCACCGTATTTCGGATTAAACCGAAAGTTAATTAACTTTTAAAACCGAGCAGCAGACACGTAGAACTTAAAAATTAAATATTCTCAGAAAAAAGTTGGTAGCAAAAATTATAATGAAAAATTCTAAATTCTAACATCTGCGCTTTCAATCCAAAGCAAAGTCAAGTTGTCCCAATGTACCCCAGAAATGGTCAATTTTAGTCACTTTTTGAACGATTTTCGAGTCCTTATTTCAGCTCTGAAAACCTAATTTGGTCTGTCTCAATTTGTAAATATTAAGTAGGAAGTTTGAGACCGATAATATGGTTTTTCAGAGCTGAATTTAAATACCCGGAATAGACAAGAGAATTCGTCAAATTTGACCAGAAATGGTCAATTTTTCATCATTTTCTGGCTCATTCAGCTCTGAAAATCTATACTTCGACTCAAATTGATATGTATGGGGTACCGATAAAAGTTTGAGGTCAGAAGATGATTTCTCAGAGCTGAATTCAATGAATATGCTATAGTCATAGACACGAAAATTCGCCAAGTTCAAGTCAAGTTTGATCAATAATTTTTGGACTTTGGACTTGATTGACTTGAGCTTTTAATATATTTGGACATTGTTGGGCATTTTTGGACATTTTTGGACATTTTTGTGACAATTTGGTCAACTTTCTAAATGGATTTTGAAGAGCAAGCAAAAGCTATTTGGTCCAAATTGGACAAATTGGCAATCGAGGTTTGATTTTTATTCAATTTTTTAATATTTTATGAAATTGTGAATCACAAAAATTACAGTATGCAATTTTTACGGAGTACGTAGGTATTTAGATCTGTGTATTTGTTTCTGAAAAACCAAATTTAGACTCTCATTTTAGAAGTAAATGAATTTAAAAGTGGTAAAAGGTTGGATTTTCAGAGCAGAATGACTAATCTATTTAGCCAAGTATCGGGAGTTCAATTAATTTTTTGAAACTTTTTTAAGAATAGCCCTATATTATAAATATTCTCAATTTTACTGTAATCTGTAAATTCAAAATTCAAAATTCAAATCGGCTCTGAAAACCTGAGCTTTGAACTCAATTTTCCAAGCATTCAGTATTTATATGTAGAATAAAGGTTAAAACCAGGTTTTCAAAACTAAATTATAATGACTTTTCGATCGATTTTATTTGTAAGGATCCAGAAGGATACAAAAAGTTCATTCAAGATCAATTATCATCAGTTAATGAAGTCTTCAAAGCAACTCCAACAGCACCTGCACCTTCAGGAAGTGGTTCAAAAAGTACTGTAGGACAAAATCTTGGATTTAAACTCGGACAAAATGGACAATTGGGTGTTATTGGGGATTTGGCCAAACTTTTATACCCTCAAGAACATTCAAATGATCAAAAGAGCTCAAAAACCATACCGAATTCGATGAGAAATGAGAAGAAAAAAGTTGCAAAAAAAGTTGAGGATGATTCTTCAGGGTCTATTAAGAAAAAAGAAAAGGTTGGGGATCTCACGGATGATGTCTTCACAAACGGACAATCAACTTCACTGTTACTCAAACCTTTTATTGTACTTGCAATTTTAACAATTTTTATAAAATTACGAGATACTTAAGGTATTATAAAATGTATATTACTAATATTTCCTTTAAAATATTTCAAGGTTCAAGAAGTAGAAGATGCTGACCTAGACCAAGAGGAATCGATTCAAGAACTCAAACTCAAACTACCTGGTCAAGTTGCTGAAGCTGATGCTGCTGAAGATGGGTCATTAAAACTTAAAAAACCTCTCATCGAAGAAATTTAAATAAATTTTTCATTTCATCAGTCAGTTTAATTACCATCCTAAAAAAGCCTTTTATGAACTTGTGAACTCTTTTAAAAATTTAAAAAGATACCTTGTATGAGTAATAATTATGTTTTGATAATTTACCTATCTATACTTACTATACTACTTACTTACTGGAATTACATAATTTATCGAATAAAATATTTTAAAGTTTCATTTTCTATTCTAATTTAGATCTACTGACTACTGATCAATTTTTGTAATTTTGGAAATTATGCAAAAAATGTACCTACCATACCCTACTATTTTGTCTACCATTTGTAAACAAAAACTGGAAATCGAGGCTAATTTTTTTGGTAAAAATTTCTCAATTTTGGCATAAATTTTTTCAATTTTGATTAAAAATTGACTAAAGGATACTTTTAACTTTTCAAGAAATTTGAAATTTTGTAAGGCTTATTTTGATATGAAATTTCAAAATTTCAAAGTTCATAGGCTGTTTTTGATAAAAATTTGGACTTTTTGAAGTAGGTAACTTTTTGACATTTTTTCAAGTTTTATTGTATCCTTTTTGGCTAGCTAGTAGGTATGAGATAATGATAATGATACATATAAATAAAAAATCTTATCCCTATTTTGGTTGAATTTACCCCTATATTTTCGGTCTAAAACCCCTGTATAAATTTTTTAAAATCTTAACCTAAACTAACCTAAAATGTATACTAAACTAAAAATTTTGGTCTAATTTCATACAGGGGTAAAGTTAAATATATTTAGGGGAAAATTCAACCAAAATAAGTATAGCATTTTACTAAATTATACCAAGGTACCCAGATATTAGCAAATAATTTATGTAATTTGATTTTGATTTCGAAATTGAAATTCTTCTAATCGAAATATCCGTATTTTGCAAAAGTGTACAAATCTAACCCAGTTTTTTTGGGAAAATTTTGAAAAATATGGGTGAACAAGTTATTATACAGGTAAAATTTTTGAATTTATAGAGTAGGTACAGAGTACTGGACGATATCTAAAATTTTATGATGTCAAATTTAGAGGGAGATACTTGAAATGGTTCTCAAACACTATGAAGAATATGAAGATTTGAAGAACTTCAAGTTTGTTTCAAAGGAATGGTATCGAGCTGTCGACAATCTACTTCAATATGAATATCCTGAAAAATTCCAAATACATTTTGATGGTCGTAAAGAACCCATGTTTGCCTACTTTAGCAAATTTGGTCAAAATGTGAACAATTTCAGTGATTTTCCATTTCCAATCTTGAAGATTTCACACACTTATTTCGAGAGACTAAGTTGGATTCAATCGATGGTTTTGGAAAATATCCAAAATTTACAACTGGAAAATAATCTACTAAACTGGACCGAATTACTGGAAATTTTTTCTAAAGTTCCAAATCTTGTCAGACTCAAATATAGTGAGACATTTACAGATCCCAAATGGATTGAAAAAAGCTTTGCAAGATTTGAAGATCGGCTGACCAACATAAGACCAGGTTCAAGTGATCGAGAAATTCGTCTATATGTTAAGGCCCATCTTGGTGATGGAAGATTTCAATTTTTGAGGCATCTAAAGTCCATTGATATCCAAGTGACCTGTCCAACATTTTGTAATTTGCTTACGATTATTTTGTCATGTGCTAAATGTAAACTTGAGCAATGTTCAGTCAAATTTAATCTTTATGGACTTTATCAAGTTTCAAGGAAAAATCCTAGGAGGATTAGTCATAATGAATTGAAAATGAATTTTTTGACACATTTATCAAGATATTCAGAGTTTATGAAAAGGATTGAAATTGAAGTGGACCAAAATGAACTGCCAATTATGGACAATTTCTTCGACCCGAGATTTGCTCACAATGATACACTACCATATGTCTTGAGAACGAGGGTTTGTAATAGTGTCATCAAAATCTTTGAAAATTCAACAGGTTTTTACAAAAATTAAGCTTACTATAGCCTTAGGATTTATTGGGCGAGCGAAGCGAGCCCTTACTATTCAACTTTGCTTGCACTTTGTCCGTCTGTATGTCTGTCTGTCAGACTCTGTCTGTCTGTATGTATGTTTGTCCAGAGGATAACTCGAGAACTACTGGACCGATCTTAACCAAACTTGGTATGGAAGACCCCCATAGGGAGGCGGTGTGTCATTTTGACAAAAATTTCAGATTGCCCCATCCTAAGGGGTCACGGGGGCCCTTTAAGGGTTCTCCATGTTAATCAAATGGGAAAAATCAAAAATGAGGTTTAAGTGACTTTAGGGGTAATCGATGATGGAGATTCCGAATTTGATATCAGTTTGATCCGAAAGTTGACCTTTGACCTCGAAAATTGACCTTTGAACCCGAAAAATGAGATTTTCAACGGTTTGCTCGCACAATTTATAATCAACTTCTAGTGAGTTGATTAAAGCCTAGTTTAAATTTGGCACTTGTACTGTCATAAATAGGATTCATAATCTCTAGAAATTGAGATACTAAATTTCAAAATATCAGATTGAAATTTTGAAAATTTTACAAATTAATGCCAAATATAATCTTATCCAGACAAAATTTACAAATTTCGAATTTTATAGATTGGTAGTCTTTTCGGGCACTAGTATAATAGGCACTTTTTAAGCAATTTTTGATCAAAAATTCAGAGATCTATATGCAAACATTGATTTTTTTACAAAAAAAATCTCAAAATTTTGATTTTAAAAACTTAAAAAATTAATACTCCAGCATTTGGAACTATAAAGGATTTTAAATATTAAATACTCATTATATTCATAGTGGTATTCCTATCTCAATTTATAATTTGGCCTTGTTTCTACCATTTTCATCTATTACGGAATGCAGGTTTTCAAAATGAAATTTTCAGAATTTTACAAATTATGTAATGCTAAGCACAATTTTATCTATGCAAAATTTGATTTTTTTATATAAAAGATTAATCCTTATTCTTTCATTTCATTGATGTCAGCACTAGGGTTCTAGTGATATTATGAGATCAAATCGCAATTCAAAAATAGCACTGAAGGTATCTCTATTTGGATTTCTTTGCGATTTCAATTGATATGGTAGATACGAGTACATACAACAAATTTAGCCTATATAGGATAGAAAAATTCACAAAATTTTTTGATTCTCTTAATACATATACCTACGAGTATTCATGTTTGGGTTTGTACATTTTCTCCCATTTGGGATAGTTTAAGGAGTCAGAAAGGTTTTAGATTCAAAATTTTTAGAAAATTTTTCTACTCACAAGTTTCAAAAGTTGGGAAAATTAGCAAAAAATTCATAACTACACTACTTTTACAAAATTTTACAAATTAATGCCAAATGTAACCTTATCTATGAAATTACAATTTTTTATTATTAGGTATATAATTATTAGAACCAGTTAAATAATGTATCTCTCGCTTATATCACTAGCATTTGCTCTATTTTGTATAAAAACTTCAGACCTATGACCTACTATCAATGCTAACTATATAACATTGAGTTTTTTAAAATCTTAATATTTTTGATAAATCACCGACAATCTATTACTGACAAGCCTATTGCAGGTAAGCCTATTACCTATTATCTAATAGTAATAGATTATCGGACTTTGGTGGATACCAGCAGATCAAATATTTAGGGGTAAATTCAAGCAAAATAGGGATGAAATTAAATTAAAGTCATTTAAAATTGAATTTTTGAGATTTTTGTAGAATAATTTTGGTATCAGACTTTGTTGAAATTTTTGCTTTTTTGAGCGAATAAATTGAGAATTTTCAAAGAAAATTTTCAATATTGCATTAAGAAATCTGAGTGATAAAAATACCACAATCTGAGTCAGAATTTCATTTTAAATAGATTTCTATCAAATAAAAACTACTTTTTCAAGTAAAAATTTTTAAAATTTGGATTTTTTGCAAAAAATTTACGCAATTAAAATTCGTAATAAAAATGTCTTTAAGATTTTATTCAAACCTAAAATTGAAAATTTCAAAATCTTAGATGTCCTAATTTCTATTTGACTAAAATAATTGATACCCTACTCTAGTTAATGCATGTTAATACTCGTATATTTAACCATAACACTTAAAGTACTTAAGTATATTCATAGTGATATTATTTCTATTTCAATCATCAATTTGAAATCCTAGTTATTCCCCATTACGAAATCCAGGTTTTCAAAATTGAAATTTCCGATAAGAATAATGCTGAAAATGCCTTCAAAATTGTATTTTATGGCCTATTTGAATGCAGTTATTAACAAATTTTTTTTAACCTAACCTAACCTAACATGAGAAAATTTTGGGTTAATTTCATGCAGGGGTAAAGTTCAACCAAAAATATAAGGGTAAATTCAACTAAAATAGGGACGATATACTTTTTTTTTAAATTGTGAACTTTCTGTACTTTTACTTTTAATGATCTATTTTGACTGTTTTTAAACCTGTCATTATCCCCTTTAATGACTCAATTGCAATAACAATTAGATTTATTTAATGACCCTATTTTGGTTTTAAGATTATTTTAACTACCCTAGACACTCAAATCTCTGAGAAACATCTAAATTTCTCAGTTTTTGAGATTTTTTGTGGTTTTTTTTATGCCAACTTTAGCCAACTTTTAAATGGGTTTCTAGTGTCAAGGGTGCAATATGTCGTGTTTTTTTATCCCTATCCTTGTAATCTTGATTAATTCTCCAGATTTAAATTAATTCCAGTCGAGTATTTGAAAGTTTAATGCTCGGGATTTGCATTTTCCCAGAAGTTGGCCGGAGTAATTTCATTGTTCTACTACAAGTAGTACTTTTAGTAGGACCAAAAGTTCTCAAATTTAAGAAGGAAATATGATTCGAATTATAACATAAAATACCCTACACAACTGATAGCACTTTATCTCAAAAAACGTAAAAAAAACCCAAAAAGCTCGATTTTCAACTTTTTAAAGCAGTTTAAGTACTTTTTCTATAAGAAAATTTGTCTTATTTCCGAGATATTGATACTTTTATACCTACTTTAAAAATCTTGTAAATTGAATATTTTGAGAATTTTATGTACTTTTAGTTGACCTAGAGGTCTGAAATCCGGGTTTTCATCAAAGCTTTCGAGCTAAAAAATGGTGAAATTGTAATTCTGTAGTGATCATATTATAAGTATGTGCCTAAAATGATCGGCATGAATATGTACGAGTACTTTTGGATTAAATTCCATTTTGCACTTGAATCACGTATTTTGGTATACTTAAAAAGACTTTATTATATCAATACTTATACATACTTGTACTCGTACTTGTAAGGTAATAACTACTTATATAGGGGTAGATTAGGAATAATTCAGACATTTTTTTGAAATTTGAGTAGTAGTTTAGTTGTACATTTAACCTGAAATATTTTGGCTATCTCTATTTATAAATATAAAAATTTCAGTTCAGAAATAGGATGTCCTACATTTCCGAACTATTTCTAATCTACCTCTGTAGTATTTGATCGGAGATTTTAACCTTTTACCTCAACTGATAGTCTCACTATACGATGAGTAGTTAGATATGCATTTGAAACCGAAAGAAAAGGCAAAATTTTCTTTGAAATTTGGGAATATTGAGTTTATATTATATTTGAGGTAATCTTATACCTATTCGAAATTCTAGGCCAAAGGATATATTCGGATTTCAGGCCTTTGCCATATGCTAAACCTCATATAGGCCAGATGGCCCACTCTATAAACTCAAGATATCCTTTTGAAATCGATATTTAAGTTGTTTAAATCTGCAAAATGTCAATCAAATGTCTTAAATTTTAAAAATATTTTTTAGGCGACTAAAAGGGTATCTTGGGGTTATAATGGGCTTTCTGGCCTTTATATCAGGTTTAGCGTCGAAAGGCCTGAAAGCCGAATATATTTTTCCATATTTTCAGTCCTCTTCTAGTCTAGTATTTCTTTTAACAAACCATAATTTTGACAAAAATTCAAAATAAAGTGGTTTGAAGATTAAAACAGCAAAATAATCTGGAAAAAATTTTTATGAGATTTTTATGCCTTTTTAAAAAAAGAAATGACATTTGAAAAATTTTTTTAATTAGATTTGGCTTCCAAATATCAAATTATTTCTACAATTTAATCTCACCTCACCTCTATGTTTGAATATGAAACCCTATTTTTTGGTCTAACTTTGTCATATAAAATTAACACTTCATTTTTTTAAATCCTCACCTAACCTAAAGGCCAGAAAGCCCATCCTAACCCAAAGATATTCTTTTCTTAAATAGTTTGACAAAGTTGTTTTTTGACAATTCGAAAAATTCTTTTTTATTTTCTAATCAACTCTTATGGTTGATTAAATTTGAATGAGCTCATTCGAGAAAATGGCCATTTAGAATCTTTTGTATTTGTATAATATAGAATACAATACAGAATAGTAAATAGTATTATCATTATTATTTAAGGATAAATTGAAGTCAAAATTCGAAATCGAGACAAAGCACACCTTGTTGTTTTAAAACTGAGCAAGATTGCATTTTAATTAAACAAAATTAAATTTCTCTTTAAATAGCCTGCCTTGTATATATAATGCAAATTTCCCCTTAATGAAGTCCTGGAGGTTATTTTCATGGGTCGCGGTGAAAA
>JAQIXA010004864.1:0-10475 GCA_034699045.1 Nanhermannia cf. coronata Gr-Ori-00579 | reverse complement strand
TGTACAAATTCCATGTGTCAAATTGCTTTCTAGTCGTAAAAAGACAAAAGGACTTGACTTTGTCATCAACATCAACAAATATGCAAATCTCACGAATTATTTAAGCTTGAAAATATCTTTTAATCATTATAATTATAGTTTTAATTAATTATTCTAATTAAAACCTTCTATTTCATAATGTTCAAACCGTACAATGTACCATTCAAGCTACTTAAAATGTTCATTTAAATCCTACAAATAAATCAAATCAAATCAAATCAAAATGAACCGGGGCTTCTATAAATAGATTTATTTTCAAAAGCTTCGATCCTGGCCTGGTCCTGAGTAGTACTTATTGAGTATATTAAAATCAGATTTTGATTAATGAGAATGCATAAGTAGTCATTAAATCCGGGCATTTGTAACAAATTTCATTTTACCCAAATATTTGTGCATCTGAAATGGGCAATAAAAAGTTAAAAATTGAAATCATATATCCTTTACATTCCCCTGCCTGAACTCTTAAAGTTTCCATTAAATGTGCAAATAAATCCAATTCAGCAAAATTCGACTTTTTCTTTGAATATTTTGCTTTTTATTCAAAAAACTAGGCAAGTATCAGTAGTAGTACCTAAAAGGATAAGTAATAAACAAATATAGTTTTGCCGAATGTATTGGACACTTAGAATAGGCACATTTGTATATTTCAAGAATCTCCCATAAAAAAAGCCCCTGATAGTTAATCTATACTTGTCTGGTACATCAGTTGTAAGTCGATATAAAAAGTTAGGCGAATAAAATTTCGAAATTGTACACAATAAATCTTTCAAACTGACCTGATGTAAGTTTGCATAAAATATAGTGCTTTCGATTATAAAAACAACTAGGTACAGAGATTTCAAGTCCGAATTTTGGGGTTTTTTCCCAAGAGATTTTTTTGGAATCACACACATACATATTTACATTGAGAATAGTTTCATTGTGATAGTTTGAAATTAAATAATTTTATGAAATGTAGCTTACTTGAAATAGAAGAAAATGAAAAGAGATACAGCTAGACAGAGTAGAGATAAAATCGAACCAATAAATAGAATATAGCGAACTGCATGGACGACCATTCGTTCTTCTTGAACCTCTTGCTAGAAATAAATAAAATAATCATAATCATAATCATTAGTATTTACTATTATTTGTATACCATTTATTCTACAATCTCAATCTCATCATGTCTAAATACATGTCTAATAGCCATGAACTATCATTTTAATCTGAAATCTGAATTTAAATTACATTTCGAATTCAAGTAAATTCATCCAATTTGATACAATTGACTAGATTACCAGACCAGGCAGTATAGTAGACAGAGTCAGTCCTAAAATGTTTTGGTAATAATGTTCGTTTGATATAAAATAAAAGTACAATTTAGTTGCAAATTTTAATTTTTGAAAAAATACAATTAAAGCTTTATATGATTGGAAATATTTCAACAAAAATGAGTTTTTCAGTTTTTACGACCAAATGCAAATATTGGTAGGTACCCTACTACTAAATGTTTGGAATTAAATGTTGAATTATCTCTAACTTATAAGATTTTATCGAAAACAATCCAATTTATCCAATATTTCGAAATTTCGTTCAGAATTTTGGCTTTGACCAACCCCGTATACTGTAACTGTAAAGCGTCAATAATAAATTTTGACTTAAAATAGAATTTGTTCAGTTACTAACCTTATTAAATAAGTAGGACTTTTCAATATACACTTCTTATTAGTGAGTGATAATAATATATCTTTCAATTATTTTGCAGATGCGTACCTAGTATATGGCTATATCTTAAGCATTCGAATTGAAGTACCTAAATAGAAACTTTTTTTTCCACACACATACATGGTATATGTGTGAAAGCTTATGCTTTCCTTAAGTTAGTAGTACAGTACCTACCATATGTGTAATTTCTTTTGGACAAAAATAGTAGAAAGAAAGTTATTACAGTTGGGGAAAGCCAATTTTGATCTCACAAAAGCCACATAAAGTGACTTTCTCAAGCCTCTCATTCAACACAGCTTTCAAATCCTAAATTTTCAAAATAATTCACTTAATCCAAATATCCTAGCCTTGCTTGTTATTAAGGGGCAAAGTTGTATTTATTTTATAACTAACTTTTTTTTATTGAAAAAAATAATTTTCCAAGATTGTATACCCTACTTACTTGTACTAATTCTATAAGTACCATATGTATAAAGAGCTAATAATATGCCCATAAAGTTGAGAGCTAATCTAAAAAGTACCTATTCTGTACTTACTAAAAATAATAAAAAATTCAAGTTTTCAGTTAAGGCAAGCACATATAATGCAAATTTTGATTAGTTTATATTATTTAATGGAATTACTGCCTACTTCTAAATCTAAATCTAATTTCTAAATCTAAAGTCTAAAGCAAATAAACTCTATATGCTTCATATTTACCTATTAAATAAAATTATAAGTAAGATTCGATTCTTGTACATTTTTAGCTCTACTTATGGCTTAAACTCGTCAGTACCGTAATACGCATAGTAGAGAAGTATCTATATGTAGGCAGATGCAAAAAAAAAAGAATTAGGTATGTAAATATTTATTCAAGTAAACTTTTTAAGTAAAATGTTAATATAAATATCTGTACCTTTAAAGTAAATCTTGAGATTAAAAATGTGAGTATTACTCCTATAATATGACATATCTTATTAAAAACTTTTATAATCGGAACACGAGTACTTAGAATTAGTATCTCTACCTATTCGGTAGTACAGGCTCGATTTTTAAGTATAAAATAGTCATAAATTAGAAAATAATTTTGATTTTGAAGCTAAAATGTTACCTATATTCTACATATTACTGATATGTAAAGTATACTTGTCTAGTACATTTTTCATTAAAATTTTGATTAAAACTTATGGTAATATGATTCGAAAGATAAGAAAATAAATTAAAATACACAAGGTCAAGAAAATTATTCATTAGCCTTATCTATAGAGCGAATTGGTATGTTAGCATATGAAATAACCTCATTATGAGCAACTTGTAATACATAATACCTTGTAATTAATCTATGTTAGAAATTCAAGTAGTATTTAATGAATAATTAGGCAACAAAACTAGAGCAAAATTATCATTTAAAATCTATAGAAAGCATTTTATGAGCCAAAATCACGCACCATACATAGTCATGCATTTAATCAAGAAATTTGCCTTTTAAACTTTCTCCAAAGCTTTTGACTTTGATAGGGCATAAAAATCACTACCTATATTTGCATATTTCAATATATTTTTATTACTACATAGATAGGCACAATTCTTCTAAGCATATGCTGATGCTATACTACAGTATATGACTATCTACTGATATAACATATTTATGTTTTAATATAAAAGCAGTTTTCTATAATTTAGGGAGGAGTATTTAATCATCCAATATCAGCTTTTATGATACCTACATACTCGTACAAAGTAAACTTATGAGAGTTGAAAGATCAATAATTTTGATTTTATAATTTAGAAATTCCATTCACGATTCGGTTACCCTAAAAATTACATAAATTATGCTAGAATGAATGTTACATTATGGTCTCATTCTCATTTGCATTTAAAATGTTAGTTGCATAATAATAATAATATAAGTATATACTGAACATGGCTTTTGATACTTTAGGTAGGCACCTAAAATTAGGTTTAAAAAGTTTGAAATTATTTCGAAGATTCAACAACTTACCGATTCAATATCGACCATGCATTCTGTAATTTACAATATAGGTAATTAAATGCATGTTAATAAAAAATAAAAATAGGTTGCCTATAACTTATTGATAAGGGTACTGGGTACTTTAATTTACCTTTATAGTTGGTCCAATTTCCCCAAAGCCAACTTCCATTTTCTGAACAAATCCGAAATGCATTACCTGGAAAAAATAAGACATAAAATAATCTAAATCTCAAGCTATATACCTTACTTACTTAATAAAATAAGGCTTAACTTTTTCGTTTCCAATTAAATAAATTAGGTATTAACTTTATAAGTATACTATTAAGGTGTAGAAAAGAGGCTTAAAAGTATTCTAATAAACACCTAAGTACTTACGATTGCGAGTATCTTTAATTCACTCAGAAAATGCTAAAAAAGACCAATTTGCTAAATTGCTGTTTTTATTTATCTTTATTTACTGTAAGATACTCGTACTTAAATTTTACTAAAATACTCCGTATTCCTCATATGGGGTAGACTATTTGTTGAATTTGATATTTTTATATTTTGACAATTTTGTACTTGTCCGAGATGCAATATATTCATAAGTAGGTATTGTAGTAGTAATAATCTAGATACATATGCGAAAATAATTAGAAATTGGAACTTGGCCTAATCTGCTAATTAAGGAAATTGGATTTCAATTTCTTGGAATGATTTCAATTAGATAAATTAGTTTTGTAATATAAGTAAATGTCCAATTGGTAAGCTCATTTATCAAATTCTTGTATATCTAACATACTAGGGTTTTTAATCTTTTCTCGGGTAAAATTTGATTTAATTCCATATGTGTATTTATAGCTATTTATACTTGTAGACTGTAGTCATTTGGATTAATTCCTAGTTCAAAATACAATTGAATTTTCTAGAAATAATCCATAAATCATTTGAAATTTAAATAATAAATGAGCCGACATTATTGTCTGTTTTGTATTGTGCAAAATTCACAAGATAATTATAGACTAGAATTAGATGTAGAATCGTTTGGCCTTATTCCAGCTCAATGGCAATGGTAATGAAAGGTTTCGCGAATTTATTGAAATAAATAATAATACTATACTCTATTAAGGTAAAATGAGTCTTTTCTTCAGCTCTGAATTTATTATTAATTTACAAATTAGTTTAGCTAGATAGGTAGATACCTTTGAAATACACCGAATCGTATTCTTCATCCTGCATTACTTCAGCACATGACTTTATGATAGTTTCTCCGGCTGTAAATGAAGTACTTTAAAATGATATAAAGATGTATGGCATAATTTACATACCTCGGACTGGTGGCCAGCAGTGAATCTCGTCCCAGGTTCCATTACAGAAGAGTTGAAGGTGGCCTATAGAAATATCAAAATATCAGAATTTTAGAATTTTTTGATTTCTAATTTTTTTAAATTTCGATAAGTTTCGATTTCGATACAGAAAATCCGATATTCAAATATGATTTTTGACAACTTTCAAGATTTAAAAAATCAATACTTTACTTTTTATCTCATAAAATTGGATATTTAAGTAATTGGCAGCTGGCAGATTGTATTGCAGATTGGTACTTATGTTATAGTTAATATCTATGTATACTATCTATTTTGAAACCTGCATTCCTGTCAGAATCCAAATATTCAAATTGCAAAAGCTGACATGTGTAAACTCCTTACCTTACATCTAATTATTTTTTTCATATACGTTGATGTATTAATTGTTTCATAGTTTCTGACATTTGGAATTACTCATTTGACTAGTCTACAAGTAGTGTACTATCTGTAGTACTTGGATATGTAAATACAAAAAATCTTATGTAAATTCTAAAATTAGAAATGTTTTACAGAGTAATACTTATAACTTCATTTCTTGTAGTTCCAGTTCTTTCAAAATCCCAAAGAAAAATGTAATTAAGGAAATTAGTCATGCTTAGAGCATATGAAAAAAGATTATCCAATCCTATAAGGCTTTTTGAGGATTTTCGTATAAAAAATGTCTTTAGGTCATCTCAAGATTAAGTTGAGCAAGTCAACTGAATTCATTTTGTGGAAATAATTTCCTTCAAAGTCCGGATCTACTAGTAAGTACACATGTAAGTACATATTTTAGTCCATATATAAAAGTATTGCTTAAAGGGTAAACACACATCAAAAGGACTTTTTTTCCCTTTTATATTTTGCTAGAAAAATAATAAAAAATGTTGTATAACTATTTTCTTAGCATTACTATCCTATAGTTTAGAATTATGTATAATGGAGTTTTTTACCGGACTTTTTATGGTACTTTTGTAGTTGTAGGAGAGTACTTTACTAGTAGATACTAGATAGTAGACTACCATAAAGGATATAAAAATAAAAATCATTTACTCAAAAAGAGTAAAAAGATGACTTCAGCTTAAAAAGACACATTTATTTTTTAAAGTAAACTCTGTATAACTAGGTATAAATGGTGATAAATGAAAGGAAATATAACTATGATTAAACATAGCTTTAAAGGAATGTCTTCATTCTTAATGAATGTTTTCATAAAGTTATAGTAGGTAATTTTCTATCAGTATCATGAAGGATAATAGATCTAAGTATAAGATGTAGCAGGAGTTGAATATTTGTTTGAATATTTTGGCAACTTTTTTCTCTTTAATATCATATCTTATTGCATTGATCTATTCAAAGTTTGATTTTGAAGAGTTCGGAAAAAATTTAATTCTCTAATCTCACAATCAGATTATTTCAAACCTATAGTTAATTTTACCCTTATCTTAAAACCTTTATCTGATTCAGTAGAAATTAACCTATGATATAATCTATCTATTTTAATAAAATATTTGTAGAACTTGAAAGTTTGGTAATCAGAGATAAATATGACCCAATTCACATTTATGACCTTAGCTTAAGATATGGATTTGAAGAGTTTGAGGAGCTTGAAGAATATTCATTTCTATTACACTGATGTAATCTCTTTAAAACCGAAAGTCGAATTCAATGACCTCATTATGATTCTTTTTTTAAAAAGGTTACGAATAAAGGTCCACAACTTCTTAAGGAAACAACTAATCGTAAGAAAAATTCCGACTTAAAAATGCATTTTGAAGAACCCGAATTCAAGTCAATCTGATCTCAAAAATATACTTTAACTTATAGATTTTGCTTATTCTTACAATATGTGAATGGTCTTATAAATAAAATAGAAAACCAAATGCAATTCAGATTTTTAATTTAGCAAATAACTCGAGATATGCCAGTTTTTCTAGAATTTAGAAATAGAAAAAAAGTCAAACTAGGACAAAATTGATTAGGACATGTTTACATATATATTCCTACTATGTATGGGTGATAGATAATAGGTAATGGTAAAGGTAGTAGGAATGAGCAAACTACAGTATATAAGATTTCAATTTTAGAATTTGAATTGACACTACTGTAGGTAAATAGAAATAGATTTTTAAAATTCAGAGATTTTGAGTGCATTTTTATCAAACTTCCAGTTATTTGAGTAGTATTATTTCCCTTTAGACACTAAATAAACCCTTTTACTTAGGTAGGATATTGTGAAGAAATCTTTTAAGATTCCTCAATTCCTCGCAATAAAAGATTCCTCAACTGAATTTGAGGAGGAGAAAGACAAACTTGTTTAGAATTTCAAATAAAATCAAAAGTTTTAAAGTGCAAAGTAAAGTATTACTTACTCGAACTTACTGATAGGCAGAGTACTAACTGTATAAGGAAACTTACTGGTAGTTTGTAGTACATAAATACTTATTCGAGAATCTAGTTATTAGAGTCTAGAGTTTAGATTTCAAACAACAACAAAAGTAATCGCCATATCATAAAGGGATTTAAAATTATTATTTCCAAAGACTAGATAATAAAGCATTCAGAAAGTTCTTATTCTTATTATGTATTAGCATAATAAAAGCAAAACAATGTATTAACTACCTACTAGACAGTAGTATTACTGTCTAGTACTATGTATTTGAATTTGAATACAAAGCATATTTTTAATGCAATCAAAATATGGTAGGTACTACTGTACTGGTTATTCTTTGTTTGTCTAAATTAAATTTCCCATACAAAATTCATTAAAACAAAAGTTTATTACTCACATACCTATGTGAGTAATAAATTATGTAGTATTCTATAGTATCAGTTGGACTAGGGTCTAAAAATACCTGTAAATATAGGCATTCCTAATATTTGATATTGGAATGCGGTTTGAAAATGTCCTGTTAAAAGTAAAAATTTTGGTTAAAACCTTTTGGTTAATTTTCATACTACTTAGGTAGGTATATCTGTAGAAGGTTAAAATAATAATACTTGTACGAGTACTTTAGTTCGAGTGTATTTGTTGCATTAGAAAGACTAATCTTAAACTATTTCGGAAATATTCTCCAAATGTAATTTAATTTAAGAGCCAACAAGATCAAGATCAAGGGCTGAGACCACAGAGAAGCGTTGCACTACAGATAATTACTAATATTTTCATAAGAAGTCATAATAATAATAGTAAATTTCTTGAAAATGTTGGAAATACACATATTGTTCAATATAAGGCCCCCTCCCCAAACAGGGAACATTTTCAACTATTTTATTTATAAATATAAAAGAACTAAACATGAATAGTTTATGACTAAATATTGAAACAAAATGTCAACTATTATTCTTTTGTGACCTACTGAAATCATAAAACCGGTACTTCATATAAAATGTTTCGATTTTTCATAAAAAGTTGAAATGATTAGAGACAAAAGCTCTAAGCAAAATCGAATGATTATTTGATTAATTGCTTAATTTTTCTAAATTTTCAAAATTTTGATTAAAACACTCTACTGTTTTATACTTAAAGATTCCATAGTTTTATTAATCGAATTAATTCAAAAATTCAAAAGAAAAAAAAAAACTGGTACATACTTTTTATCAGCCCTCAAAAAATCAGCAAATTCGAACGACACATGAGAAAAATCAAGTGAGGGTACGATGGAATCCTCGTCCGAATCTAATAAATTAAATAATTAGACACAAACCTCCATTCCAAAAACCAGAAATTACCAGAAATATCCTCATAAGAGGGTGCAAATTGCAAAACATTCTCACTACTCAAGGAACCCATTTTTAAACTCAGTAAGCTTATCACTATAATCACAATGCACTTTAAAAGTTCCAATTAATAATTCAAAGAAAAAGTTCAGATATGAATTGAGAAACTTAATTTTAATCGAACCTTACCTCCGGACCAAAGAAACCAGACTAAAGGGAGGAAGTTCTCAGGTGAAACGGGAATAACATGCAAGGGACAAAAGATACGGTACCATAAAATAAGAGCTCCAGCAAAATGAATCTGAATGAGTCTGAAATGAAATCAAAATAGACCCATAAATCAAATAGGATTTCTAAAAGATCAAGATAAATATATTTATCAATAGACATAAAAGTGTAGTTCTGAGATTTATTGATGAATTGTCTGTATGTACCATCGAACAAAATCGATGGTACATAACTCTAAGCTATAAATCAAAATGGACAGGGAATTTTTCACTCTCTGCCCAATACGAATCCCAAATAAGCTTAAGCATCTATTCTTAAAATTAAAAGCAATAGTAGGGTACTACATAGTATTAGGCCATAAATTCACTTAAATGTCATTTAGCAGCTGAAATTTTTCCCAATATTATAGATTTTATCAAGTCCCATAAATCTCATGCCATACGAGATACTTAGGGTCTATTGTTATACAATTTAGTAGGCCAGTTTGAGCAGAAAGGTTTGTTCGTACTCGTAGGGGTCGAAATTCTCAAAGTCCCCTCAATTTATATGAACAAATGCTAAAAAGAAAAATATACCCTACCTATAAAGTTAGTGACACACATATAAAGCCAAATTTTATATATAGGCAATTATGTATATGTATAGTACTACCGGGGTACATAATTGACGAAACTGACTATTGAATGTATAAATATTTAGGTACCTATATTAAAATACGCATAGGTATATTGTATGATATGATAATATACCTAGGTAGAATACATCTGCAGAATTCATACCTTAAATTTAGGTACTTAAGAAACGGCTAAGTTAGAAAAGGCAAAAGCAAAAGCTTGGAGAACAAATTCTCTTGGCATTAGACCCATGTATTTTACTCAGACAAAATACTCGTACACCCAAGAAAAATCAATTACTATAACCACCCAGTAGTAATATATATAATATGGGGGTACTATTAGATATCAGGGAATAGGAAGTACTAGTTAATAATAATACTTTAATTTATAGTCAAATTGTAGTAGCTACAAGTACTAGATATTTAATTGCATAAAAACCAATTATAATTTCTCAACCTATACTTTACACAAACTTTATATTTACCAACTATGAAGTAAAAATTTATGAAAACTTCCAACTGTTTAAGCTGACATGGACATGGATCTTTTATCAAAGACATCACAAAAATAGCCCCTAAAAATTGTAATACCAAATATATTAAAAGTGACTAAATAATTAATGATATTAACTAAATTAGACTTTAGATCCATGTGGAATTGGATCTATTGTAAGTAGGGAGCAATATTACGGCCCAATTTTTGGCCATTTTTATTTTAAATCTAAGAACAGCAGATTTAGATACCTACATATCTAAATCTGCATACATAAAATATACTCGTACACGCATAAGCATATGCCCGACCCCCGTACATACCTAGAATGTATTGTATAATATATGTACGGGTAGGGTACTGTATGCTTACCAA